>JAMZAV010009779.1:0-24417 GCA_024449915.1 Sweltsa coloradensis
TACTGAACCGGTCAAATGCAGAGGGTCTTCTGCGGCGGTTGCCGCTAGATATTAATAACGAGTAAAAACTTCCATCTACCTCTCTACTTAAATGCTTTTTCTTTCAATGGTAGGAAATTAAACATATCCACGAGAAAAAACACACCACATATTTTGAAATTTGTCACTGCTTGTAGATGTGTAATGCGCACACTTGTTTGTATTGTTTCATTTGTTTGTATTTATATAAGTAATACAATTTGAAATATAAGTATAGTTTATTGATCCCGGACATCTAAAAACCGAGAGTTCTAGCTAGTACCAGACTGATTGGTTGTAGAAATAATCCTCAGACTCAAACAATGGGTTTCCGGTATAAATGTGTTGAAATGAAAAAGATAAACATAGAGTTACAATTCTATGAATAATCATAATACAACGCTACAGGTTACCTCGTTATTTTTAGTTTAGAAACTTTTCGTAATTCCATTATTACTTATTCGCTAAAGCATTGGAATCAAACTCTGGAAACCAAGCAACTACCACCCAACCATTGATCATGATTCCCAGTTGTTCACACTTCCTTAAGCTCTTCGCTCTATTTACTAGTGAACAGGGTTGTCCCATAATTATCATGATATTCTTAACATATCTGAAAGTTTCTCAAATTGGTTGATTAGCGGTGTAGTTGATAACAGTAATACAATCCTGGGTTCAAGTCCTGGTCGAGTTATATTTTAGAATTTTTAAATTGTATAAAAAATATCGCTCGGCTCTACTATAATTTACATGATGTCGTTTGTACGTAAAATCCTCGTATTTAAACGGTTAAATTCCCAATGTAAAACACCTAATCGAGAGGAAAACGTACGTACTGTACCTAATTCACACGCTACGAAAAAAACACATTATAGTATTTGTCTGTTTCGTATCCTGGCTGATCAGGTCGTTGACACTGGGCACAGAGAGGTTTTACGTATTGTAACGACGCATGTTAAAAGAAGAGCTTGAATAGCTTCGAAACAACTTCCTTCCTCGCTGGCGCTTCTACGGCTGCAACGCCACGCAGAGATGAGTTGGGGAAAAGTTCATTCAACTCTTGCAGCCTCCGCTTATATTAATTGCAGAGCGCACAGTTTATCCAGACTTGGCGATGATGTTATACTCGTGGATTAGCGGCTTGACTTGATATTGTTAAGGGAGTGCTTATTAATATTATTACCGTCGTTAGAAATAAATAACTATTATGGACAACCTTTAATTTAGTAAATGATAGTAAGAATGTTTACAGAATATCCCTTGTCAAATTTTCTGATTTATTTCGAAAATGATTGAATCAACATACGTGAGAGTGTGAGCGATTCCTCGTCATCGATTATCGATAGGTTTTTCGGATGATGCTTGGCGTGACCACTCAAGATAGGAAATTATAGCGTAGTAAGTTCGCCATCGTTCAAGCGCGGGTGACCGCAGTAACTTGGACCCGGCACCTCCACCAATGGATTATACAAATCTATATTAAAGTATTTCTTTGTTTACAACGACCAGTGGCACACAAAACATGTTTCCAAAACAAGTTTTAAAAACTAAATTTTCTTTGCTGACACGAAGACGAAATGTTTCCAGTCACTAGAGCTACCATCTCTCGGGATACTATTGAACCATTTAGCTCCACTTGCTCTTCTATCATCGTGATTCGAATCTCATCACCTATATTGGCCATATGCCGTGAAATGTTTCGAAAATTGTTTTTCAGCGGACACAGGGAGTGTTTTAAAAAAAGTTTTTAAAAAACTTTTTTTCAATAATTAGGAGCGTAACTATTTTCCCGATAACAATTTTCCCATTTTTTGGAAAATTGTTATCAAAATGTCGTAAACTTCATGGAACTTAAAATGTACAAAAAGGTTTTCAAAACTTGTTTTGGAAAATTTTTAAAACGTGTGTCTTTTCCTTTAAAAATAAAAAACCATTTACCGTATTTTAAGGTCACTTAAAATTGTGTACAACTATAAAAATAAACCTTTCTGTAAGTGGTTTTTACTTTCCGAGGAGCAAAGATTCAAACGCATCATGTCCACTGAGTACAATTTTTTTATAGAGATGGCGTTGCATGCTTAAAAGCAGCTCTTTTAAAAGTGTTATACAGGTTTGCTTCAAAAACGCAACTTTTTGCAGACAATAGCGAGTAAAAAAACAGCAATTTTTTTAAAACGCAAACAGCCCCATTTTTTTTTTTTTTTTAAAAATGAAACATTCCCTAAAACCAAATCGAAAAATCGTGAGTTTTTCCCCGCCCATGTCTAAAGGTACAGGTTAGTAAGGTTACGATTGATTTTACATAAAACAATTTGGAAATTTTTTTGGGCCTTTGAACCCTTTGGGGGATTTTGAAGGTTCCAATTTTAAAAATTTAAAAATTAAATTTTTCATTAAAATAAATAAAAATTTTTTAATATAATAAAATTAAATACAAATCAAAAAAAAATAAAATAAAAAAAAACAATTTGAAAAAAAACGCAACATGCCACTATTTTGATTAAAAACCCCAAAAACAATTTAAAAACCAAACGAAAACATGTCCCTATTTTGATTCAAAATGCAACAGTCCATATAAAAAAACCTAACCCAAAACCAAAAAGCAAAATTTGAAAGATATCATTATTCATTTTTAAATGTTTATTGTTTTCTTAAATTGTCATAAATTGTTTTTAATAGGGTTTGCACACTCCTGTGTAACAGTTTTTGCTTTTTTATCTAAAAACTAACTAGAATGGACATGTTGCGTTTTGAATTTTTTGCTCCCCATTGTAATTCTTTTTTGGGTTGTTTTTATAGCATATTTCCCTCCGGGAAAATGAAGTGAACTAAAAGCACTTTTTTAGTAAAAACGAAAATACTGAGTACGTCATTAACAAAAATTTTTTTGTCGTGGTCATTTAGAAAGTTGTCAGAAAATTTTTAATAAAATCTACTTTTATGCTGCATTTTGATTTGTATCGTAAACACATGACTTCTGTAGCAGAAAAATCTTTAAATTTGATGTTATTAGTTTTATAACATAGATGTAATTATTTTTTCGAGTCTGGCATTACAAATATTTTAAAAAAACATATTTTTACATAATTTCTATTTTTATTTTGCATTAAATTTTTTTCGTTATAATGTCCAAAAAAAAATGAATAATTGGTGGAAAATACGTCACAATAAATTGTTTGGCATTGTCGTTAGCTAATTTAAAAACTAGCGTTTTTCTTTTAAACCATCCATGAAAAGATCCTGGCCCAGTCCGTGTATATTTTCCCAACATACTAGCGTGCGAAAGTGCGAATCTCTTAGATCGACATCGTGAAATCAGTTCATTGTGGGGGACATAGCTTTAATTACTGAATAATTCTTTTTATAAAATGTTTTTTAAAAAGAAAATCGTTGAATTCATGTCTCGTTGACATAAAATTTAATATATTGTCTAGCATGGTACCGATTGTTGGTAGTTGTAACCTCCCCTATATGACCATGAATGAATTGTTTTTTTTTTTTTTTTTAATAAAAATCAACAACATATATTTCATAATAATGAACTTTATTTTCCCCAACTAGAAAAAATGTTAAAAAGTTCTTAGACAAAAAGGTATCAAAAGTGGGGGGACGTAATTTTATCTACACTATGCATACATGCTTGATTCTGTTTACTCGCTAGGGGGGGGGGTCTCAAAGGTTTACGAGGGGGGCTTCGTCACACGCCCCTTCAATTAATTTAAAATTCTTTTTTCCACGCACAGAAAAATAATAAATCTCATTTTCTGTAGCTAACGCAAATTACCAAGCACCATACAAAAATGATCTCAATTAATTTTCTCCTATAAAAAAAAGCTATACCCAAAACCCATAATAAAAAAAAAGAAACCCCTGCAAAGCATTCCCTTTTCAGCAAAAGGTTTTTTAGAATCTGTCTGATACAAAATTAATTTATGATTTTTTTGTCATTAGATTTTTAAAAAGTATCTCGGCCAGTTTTCATGCACCATTTACATAAAAAAATAAGATAAATTGCTGTTTGATAGTGATTCCCCTTTAAAATGCGAACCTTCTGGCGCCTGGCTCGCCCTGCTCGCATCGGATCGCAACGCTCTACGTTCGAGCCCTTTCTTTACCGTCAACAGGACACTTTATCACCTGGGTTCCGGCGCGCGCGGAGCAAGAATCCTGGAGTCGGGGGACCCAGGAATGTCTGGACGAGAAGCTTCGCCCGGGCAAGCCTGACAACGTGTTCCCTGGTAGTTGGTGTACCACAGGGGGGTGCTATCCCCCCTTAGCTGGGGAGGGAAAAGAAAAGGAGTCCGGGACTGGGAGGCCCCAAAATGTATGTACGAAAGCTTCCCCCGGGGATAAAGCCTGACAACGTTTCCCGTGGTGATTTGGGTGCCCACGGGGGGGATGCTACCCCCTACTTAGCTAGGGCGGAGAAAGGATCCTGGACGTCGGAGGCCCCAAAATGGATGTCGAGAAGCTTCGTCCGGGGATCAAGCCGACAAGGGGGTTCCCGTGGTGAGTTGGTGTACCACGGGGGGGGTGGTATCCCCCACTTAGCTGGGGACGGAGCAAGGAATCCTGGAGCGGAGGACCCGGAAGTGCTGGACGAGAAGCTTCGTCCTTGTAAAGCCTGACAACGTGTTCCCGTTGTGATTGGGTACCACAGGGGGGGGGCTATCCCCACTTAGCTGGTACAGAAGATTTAAATAATTTTAACAAAATAATATTGTATGGAATACTTGGGCCCGGGAAATGTGAACCCCTTTCCAGCGAGTCTTAGTGGGCGTACTCTTAATTCATACCAACTAGCCTACAACCTAACCAACCGAGATCGAAGTTTTTTGGGAAATGGGGATTTGTAAAAAACGGGTTAACACAATGAAGATTGGGATTCAAACCCAAGGGGGCTTCTGTTTTTATCTTTAATTTACCCTACTCTGGCCTTCAGTTAATTTTGCTTTGGGGTCTGGCGTGCGGGGGTTCGAGCCTCTTTAAAACCCATAACCTGATCGTTAATAGAAGTACATCGTCCCTTTAAATTTATCCCTCTTTCGGGTATCCAACCCTGATCCACTGCCCCCTTGGTGTGATGTGGACTTGCCCGGGCAACCCCTTTGGGTACTCCGTTTTCGTCCTTTCTTCGCCCGTTTTTTCCCTCTTCTAGCTTCCAGTTTTGCTTTTCCCAGTTTCCCAGCTGAACCCCTTTACTGTCGTCCTTCCTTTAGTCTTCCTTCTTGCTACGGCTTCCTCAGCACCCCCCCATCTCCCTGTTCCAGGGCACGTGTCCTGTGTACCCCCCCGCCTTTGGGGGGAGGCCCCGACGCTTCCCATTTAGTCCTTCCCTCTCGATGCCCCAAATACACTCCCCAAAATCATAGTTGTCCTCCCCCCACGACACCCTTTCGTGATGACTCAGCCCGGTCCCCCCCGGGGTCCTGGCAGCCCGCCAAAGAGGCTTAAGCGCCACTTCTCAGACTTAAAACGTCCTGTCCCCCAAATCCTAAGCCTGGGGCTTCTCTGCTTTTATCGTCATCAATGGAGGGGGCCCAAACTCCCTCACACGGGAAAATTCTTCCCTCGCCCTCGATAACGTCCCCAACTCAGACAATAGTTTTTAAAACTTGCCAATTAAGTACGAAACGCTAGCCTTAGCACATTAAAAATCGTCAATACATTAGGTAATCCCATTTATTATTCCAACTTCAAACATTTTGCTGCAACTTGGTGTCTTAACCGAAAAATACCACAGATTTTTGGGATAAATTTCCCAAAATAATAAAACCGCTCCCCCCAGATTAAACACGTCCTCGTGTTTTCGTGGAAATCCTTTTGCCAAAAAAACCGACAAACGATGAAATATTTACCTCCAGTCATGCTGGCTCGTCTCCAGACTTTTTTCAGAACCGATTGCTTGACCCCCTTACTCCATCAGAAATCAGCATCCCTTTCAGTACACACGTTGCTCCATCTTCATCCTTTTTACCCCCCAGGTGTCTTCTTCCAATTTTCCGATCCATGTCTTCCGAAAAATCCATACCTCCATCTTACCAGGTCCTTAAAAAAGTTACCAAAGTCAGGGGTTTCGTCCCAAACCCTACCTAATATGAAGTATAAATACCGCCCAAAACCATCCACAATGCATTAATCACCTCAACTACTCAGGATCTACACAAAACCCCCTTTTTTTTAAAAACAGTGACCCATCCTAATTCAAACCCAAACCCTAAGGGCCAGAAAAATTTTGCCCGCGATAGGCCTCTGGAAATCAAAACCCATTTTAGCCAAACAAAGCAAATCTAAAAAAACACAAATACTAACAGAAACTTTCTTGGTTTTTTGGGAAAATTTAAAAAATAAAAAAACCCAAAATTATTTTAAAAAGTCACTGCCTTACAAAAAAAAAATAAAAAAATTGATTTTAAACCCCCTGTGAATTCCATTTAATTTGAAGCCCAGTAAAAAGTTGTCCCGCATACAGTTTAACGCCCAGCTGACAATTCCCAGCAGTGTCCCTTTTCTCCCCGAGTTGCCACACAATCCCCGCATCAGCATTTTTCATAACGTGAGTCAGACTCGTGCCGGGGTCACTGTAACGTAAACAAACACCCCAAACGCAACAACTCCGGTCCAAAGCACCACAATTTTCAAACAGCTGACGTATTCATTAATTATTTATACATTTTTAAAATGTCGCAAAAAGTCAAGAAACATTTTTAAATCCAAATTTTTTGATTTAAGTTTTAATGAACCCCAAAACCCTGAAACAAACGACACTCCAACTCTATTTTTTTTAAATTTAATTTAAACTAAAATATACATTCCCTTTTTTCTTTCAGAAAAAAAATTCAAAAACAAAGGACAATTTATTTTAACGCTAATGTAGATTATCCCAATTCATAAATAATCTCATTTACTGCCCCCATTATTTCAAAATCCAAAATGTCCAAAATATGAAAAGAAAAAAAAAATAATTTTATCTTTATTTCAAAACATTTTAATGTTTATACATTTTACATCAAAACCCTAAAAACAATTCCCAGTAGATAGATCGAATTAAACAAACTATTCTTTCACGTACGTTGCCTACTACCCCCCACCCACAACTCGACCTATACCATCAAGACAATCATAAATAAGGGTGCCACCCCTCATTAAATAAACTTAGCCTAAATTCTAGCTGTAGAGAATAAAAACCCAATTTCCAAACGCGCGACAAATACTGAAGGGTAATAAAAAATTTTAAAATTCATAAAAACCCAACTCTAGCATTCAGGAAACCCCCAAAAATAAACCCCCCCGAAAATACCACCCCATGCCATCACCGACAAAAAATAGGGGACTCTCCCCAGAAAGTCAATCACCTAGACACCCACGCCCAAGCGCCGATCGACGTAACGAAAACTCGACGTCAGCACACTGCATACCCACATTTTGGTATCGTGATGGACACCCCCCCCGGGTCCCCAAATCCACGTGTGTTTCCAAAACTCCACGTATGATCAAAACCAAGATTCAAGTTGAACCACTAAAAATTTACATCCCCCGGCCATTATGTTGGACTTACGCCCCAGATCATCGTATTGTACCAAAATAAAAACCCAACCAAAACCTACACCTTTTACCTAGAAACACTGCCCAGGTAAAAAAAACAAACAACCAAGCACAAAAAACATCCAAAACGAAAAGCTGGTGAGAGAATCGAACCCAAACCCCCCTAGTGATATAGCTCTTTATCCAACCACATTGATCACAGTAGAACCCATTATATTCCCTAGAAATATATTATATTGTCGATTGTTTTCCAAAACAACACTTTTATGCACCTAGCAAAAAGAACACCTAGGTTAGCACAAAAAACGGGTGGCAAGCACATTAATTCCAGGCCAGATTTTAAGTACAATATCCCCCCCGAAATAAAACCACTTATTACCCCCGGCTTAAAGAATATAAATCACATAGCAATTCTATTTAAACGTCACAAGATCCCATTGCACCGGGAAACCCGGACACCGACCAAAGATTAAACCAATATTTCTGACCCGCACATTCTACACTCAAAAAGTAGCCCACACCAAGCCCACGCCACACGAGCCCCCTAACTGCCATTTTCCAGTCTTTCTACTTAATTTTGTTTTGGAAAAAAAAACAAAGCGTCACCACAAAAAATCAGCAGTATATCATCCAAAGGACCCACTTGCCCTAACGACAAAACTACATGTGCAATATAATACCTCAAAATTACAAAAAAAAATAGTTTTTACACGAAGGGCGCTCCAACCGTGAGCCAATCCCTTCCTCACTATACCTAAGACGAATTATTTATTCTAACCATAAATCAAATTCAACAGTAATTCTTCTAAATTATTACTAAAAATTTGGCCCACGCTCTCCCGTTCCTATATATACAACCCCACTTAAAAAATATCAATAAAATACACACTAATACAAAACCAAACTGCAAAATATACAGGACGACGGCACAACAGAACGTTAACAAAAATAAGGTCACCTCGTGTAGAAGGTTGGTCTCCGTGACATTCAAAGAACGAAAGATTTTCCTCTCTTTAACCGGAAAATCCACAAAATGTGACCAATTCCGTCCCAATACAATCCGCGACCTCATTTTGTCGCCCATGCGTCATTACGTCGATTTCCCACAAAAACACTCTCGACTCAACTTGTGCTCAGCTGAGAAAATTCATGCTGCGTTGCAAATCGCTCCCCGGGCCCACTCGACTTTCGCCCCACGCGAGTGGATGCTGGCCGGGAGGGGGACAGCTCCCGGCGCTAACTTCTACGCGGACACAAAATACCACGACTACTCGTACCAATTAATTTCAAAATTTTCAGCAAAAAACCAACTAGAATAATCTCATTCATAGATTCCTTCATCTATCAATAACACAAAGTTTTCTTAAAAACTCGAAAAAACCCAAAATTTCCCAGAAATTTTTCAGAAACACATTTTTTTATGTACGAAAAAATGAATACGTACAAAAAAAAAAAGGGGACCCCCACCCTGTCGGAAGGCGTAGGCCGGGGAAAAGTGACTCTCCACGGGTCTTAGTGGGCGTAGCTCTTAATTCATACCAACTAGCCTACCCTAAACCCGACCGAGATCGAAAGTGTTTGGGAAATACGGGGTTTTGGGAAAACCCAAAAATGGGTTAAACAATGAAAAATTGGATTCAAAACCAAGGGGGGCTTCTGTATTTCTTATAATTGTACCCTCTCTGGCCTTTAGTTTTTCTCGCTTGTGGTCTGGCGTGCGTGGGTTCGAGCCCCGTTTAAAACCCTCCTGATCGTTAATAAAGTACATCGCTCACCATTAAATTTTTCCCTCTGTCTGGTATCCAACCCTGACTCACTGCTCCTTGGTTGATGTGGGACTTGACCGGCAACACCTTTGGGGACTCCGTTCTTCGTCCCTTTTTTGTCCGTTTTTGCCTCTTCTAGCTTCCGCTTGCTTCTTCCAGTTTCCCCCTGAAATCCCTTTACTGTCGCTTCCCTTCCTTTAGTCTTCCTTCTTTCTACGGCCCTTCCTCAGCACTCCCACTCCCTGTGCCGGGGACTGTGTCCTGGTACTCCCGCCTTGTGGCGCGGGAGTGCACCGACGCTTCCCACTTAGCACTTCCCATCTCGATTCCCAAATTACACTCCCCGAATCATTTGTCCTGCCCCACACCCTTGATGATGTCACTCCCCGGTCCCCTCCAGGGTCCTGTCACCCGCCCAAAAAGCTTAAACGCCACTTCTAGCTTCCACGTCCTGTCCCCCAATCCTAACCCCGGGCTTCTTGCTTCTACTCTCACAAAGGGGTGGGGACCCCTCCCCTCAACAACAAATTTTTCCCCTCGCCAGTCGCATAAACGTCTCCAAACCAGAAATAGTTATAATAAATTGCCTAAATTGAAATGACGAAACAGCTAGCCTTAACATTACAAATGACGTCAATACATTAGGTAATGCCCATGTTATTACTTCCAACTTATCAACACATCTTGCTGCAACTTGAGTGTCTTAACCGAATATACCACAGATATTTGGATAAACTATCCCAATATATGACAATATATCAAATTTTGAACGTTCATGTTTCTGTTTAATTCATTGAAATTTGAAATTCTCAAGTGTAAACAGAGAAGAAATTCAAAATTGAATAACAAGCATAAGTAAAATATACTGAAATGGAAATTTTGAGTTCAAAATGATACGAATGGAGTGTGAAAGACAATCTTTTAAAATAAATGTTTGCCGATACAACCCAACGGAACATGGAAGGTTTTCGAAAAGCAGAAACTGCATTCGGGGAAATGTCAAACGGCCAATCTATTGAAAAGACCGCGTTTATTTATATCTACGATACTACTGGCCCAAGGTTGAGTTCTGATTGCAACTACTCACTTTCCACGCTGCACAAGATGGCTCGACGATATATCCCATGGCCAACGAGGACCATGCTATCAACTGAAGCCAACATCTGGTCAAAAACTCTTCTTCACGGGCATTGAACTAAAACACTGACGTCGTATTGCAGGTTCACTACACCAGACGAGAACCTAGGACTACGATCACCGAAGTTCATGCCCGGCCCAGCCAACGCTTCGTACCGTGGCTGGTGGACGTACCCCTACTACTCATGTGTGGTGCGTCGGTGGCTCATCTCGTACAGTGTTGCCATTCCCCCGCCAGGACGTCACGGGTAAGTTCATTTTTAGAGTTGCCAGTGTTGCCGTTCCACATGTCACGGGTGAGTCAATATTCATACAACGTCGTAGTGAGCACAAATTACATTTGTAGTAGAAACAATTACATTTTGCGCTGTGTGATAAGTTGGTGTTGGTAAACAAGGAGTATTGGAAGCATAAATTTGGTTTAAATAGTTCATTTTTAAGCATTTTATTTTGGTTTAGACAAAGGAAATTACATAAAGCAAATTACAAAATAATCATAAATCACAAATCATCAATCACATAGTTAAATGTGTAAGTACGTGGAAATATGATAGAATAGTGTGAAATTATTTGTCCACCACGACGATGATATAAGAATTACACTTTTGTTTGCAAATAACTTCATCGTTTACTCAAGTTTTATGTTCAATAAAAAAAAGAAAAGTTGATTTAAAATATGTGGCGAATCATTTGGATGACTATTTTCTATTTCTTGTTTTGGATGTGACATTAGACTAAGTGGTAGGAGTATAATAATATATACATGAATTTATTAAAGTGCAGAATCATGGTGATGGCAGATCGTAATCACTTTTATATCAATGCAACTGAAAATAAAGAATTCCATATTAATGGTTGCTTTCTGACAGTTGGTGTGTGTACTGACAATCCTGTGTGTTATGGACCAGGGTGAAAGGTTTCCTGAGTCTGGACGTGGACCTCTCTGGCCTCGAAGTCAACCAGTGCGACGTGGGAACGGCTCCGTATCCAGCCAATCAGATCGCAGTGTTCCACGGGACGCACAAGTGCCACAACCAGACGACCAAGTGCGAGCACAAGTCAGGCCAGGGGTGGGTCAGGGGAGGGTACAAGTGTACCTGCCGACCCGGGTTCTTCTCCCCACATCACACGTCCGTCTTCAATGGGACCTTGGTCGAGAGTGAGTAGACCCTTCATATAATGCACCTTGGATTCGTTCATATTTTGAAAACATGTGCGTTTGAGACAAATTTGCTTTTGCACGGCAGAGCTTTTATATCTGGGGATTATAAGGTGCGAAATTCGCATTATTAAAATTTTAGTTTTGGACAAATTCCTTGCTGCACAATTGACCTTTCTCATGTTGGGATTACACTTACTGTGTTAATATTAAAATGTGCATCTTGCCAAACTGCTTACTGTGTCGTGTACTTCTAGTTGCTTGGCTGGACCACGTGGTTCACAACATGAGCTCCAGGTACCCGAACGCATTCCGGTGCACCCAGTGCGCGCCGGGCTGCGATCACTGCAAGGATAACTCGCCATGTCTCGCCACATACAACTGGCCGTTTAGGTGAGTTGACAAGGCTAACTTTGTCACCTGTCAGATGCACGGTGAAAACTTCAGTTTCCAGCCTACTCCCCACCCCTCTCTACTCCGTCATTCAAACCACCCGCCACCTTCCCTTCCTCAAGTGGCAATATTTTGTACGGTGGGAGTGTAGTTATAATGTTAAATAACAAATAAACCAATACTTGATTAATCATTCTTCTTTGACAGTCTATTTCCTTTAATTCTCTTCGTATTTAAATTATATTATTATTATGTAGCTGAACGCCCTTAAGTCAACGAAATCCATCACTTCCATTAATTTATTCTTCCATGATAAAGTTTTGTCCATTTCCATTTCGTTTTTTCTCGGGCCTGAACCCTTACGTGATCGACACACACGGAAATTTGATAGCTTTAACATTTGATCGGCATTTTAGAACGCACTCAATTTCCGGGGGCTGGAGATCAAAATAATATATTGATTTTATTAATTTTTTGAAGCAATGAAAACGCCCACAAATTTTTTGTTACCGTTTGTGAATTATTCACTAAACCAGAATTTAATAAAAGAAGTCCTAAAGGAGCGTTCAGCATAAATTTTATTAATGTTTATACAAAGAAAAACAAGGTCAAACTAACGGCACGAAGGTCTTCTTTGGCCGGTGTCTTACTTCTCGTGTCTTACGCAAAAAGAAAATCTACGTCATTCATGCTCAGACTTTAAATATTAGTAACTTATATTGAATTATTTAACGCTTGTGTGCATTTCTTATCCTTCAACCCTTTTAAGCACCAATAACCTTGGTTGATATTATCTGTGAACTCTTAGCAGCTTGTAGCAAGTACAATGGCAACCGCTGTGTTGCAGGATCTCTCTGCTCTCCGTCTCTGTGTCCTGTGTCTTCTTCACTCTCGCGCTCGTGCTGTACGTTTGTCAACACCGCAAGATCAAGGTGTTCAAAGTGGCCAGCCCCATCTTCCTCTCCATCACACTACTGGGCTGCGCCATCATGTATCTAGAGGTAACACGGAACCATCTCTGTGTGGCCGAATATTGTTGGATCATGCATGGATGAGTAACACCCTGTTGTTGAGACAAGAATTTTAAATATTATCATATACATTTTAAAATAATTAACACGCATGTATTATATGTTCATTGTTTATACTTGAATTTAATTTTCAGTGCAATCAACATTTGCATTTAAGTTCATTGATATATAAAGTATAAACTATAGGGTTTTGAGTTTAGAAGTATAAAGGTTATAAAAAAAAATTGTTAAAAATATATTATGTTATATGAGTAAAATGTATTTTTCATTTGTTCAACAAATGATGGTTCTGGTATAAAATTCAAATAACAAAGTAAAATGATCATTATGAATGCACAAAAGAATTAATTAAGTTTCAAAATATATACACAATATGTTAAATTGTTAACGTCTGTGATTTTTAGATGGCGGCCATTTTTCCAGTATTGGACATATATTCTTGCATCGCTACAAAGTGGTGTCGCCATCTTGGATTCTGCATCACCTATACGGCGCTTCTTATGAAAACATGGCGGTAAGACAATCTTAGAATCAGATGACCTTACACTTACTTAAAAGCAACGCTCTCCCTCGATAAAAGTATTCAACCCCTGTTGTTTTAAACTGCATGAAATACCTTGAATGTTTGCTAGAACCATATTATAATCGATTAACGATAACAAAATTAAACATACATTATTGAGACCATGTTAAACTGCCTCATGTTAATATAATACAATTAATTAATACAGTATATACTTAAACATATTCATTTTGCTATAACCAATGTTTGTATTAAAAGCGTAAAGAATTATTGTAATTTAAGTTTAAAGTAGTATTGATTTTTTTTCTACTTTTATGTATATAAGAATTTTAAATATTTGCATTTTATTTGAAAGTTATCTTTATTTTAGCACCGCAAACCGGTCTTTTATATAAAAGTAACCTAAGAAATTAATGTATTTGTTATTTTTACATTACTTGCCTCTTACAAAATGTATCTCCAATTGCGTTACTTTCAGAAGCAATTAATTTTTCTGACGTTGAATTGCTGTACAAAATTATACTTTATACGCTGACTATTTTAAAGTTGTTTTATTATTTTTGTCATCGTTGAGGTATAAATAGAACAAACTTGCTTGAACTCTGAAGCGATCAGCTGGAAGAGAGATGTGGGCAGACAACTCCGGGGTAAAACAACTTCGCCCTTCTCCTCAAACAGGGCCCGACAATAAATACTTTCTACTAATGCACAACGCATGATGAATGTACGTTTTATATTTTTCTGTCCACAATGGATTTCGTCCATTCTTTTGGTTTTATTGGATTAAATGACACGGCTGAAAGTATTAAACATCATCATCGTCATAAATTTAGTCACACTAACCCAAACAAAGTTTTAGTGTGCTTTACGTACTAATTTTAATTATAAATGAATACTAAAAAATTGCTTTATTAAAAAAAATTAAAATAAAATGTAAATGTTGCACACCCTACGTTCTGAGTTGTTAAAATGCATCTTGTGACGACCACCACTAACTTTTAGTTTTTAGATCAAAGTACTTGTTCATAATAGTAAAAGGAGCTCATCTATAGCCTAGTGAAAATCTTCCCGCCCTAATGCGTCGTCTCCCACATGTGATGTATTGTCTTCCCCAGGGTGTCGCTCACCTACCGAGTAAAGTCTGCCCACAAGGTGAAACTCACAGACAAGCAGTTGCTCCAGTGGATGTTCCCCATCTTACTCGTGATGCTCATCTATCTGGGCACCTGGACACTCAGCGCTCCTCCATTGGCTGAGCAGATCGAGGACCAAGTCGGCCTGCGCTTCAAACAGTGTTCATACAACTGGTGGGACCACAGCCTAGCCATCGGTGAGTTGACAGCAGCTGTTATCAATGAGTTTGATTGCCATCGGTGAGTATGACGGGTGTTATCGATCAGCCTGGCAACTATTTGAGCCCGGTGAGTATGACGGGTGTTATCGATCAGCCTGGCAACTATTTGAGCCCTATCGGATCAGTTAGTGTACTGCTGTTTAATTAATTTGTCACGCATTGTCAAGTCTCATAGTTAATATCGATGAATAAGTGTATGATGAAAATCAAGGTCAAACCTTAAATTGATATCTACTTGTTACAAGTCATTTATACATTACGAGTAACATAATGAATAGAAAAATCATTTTTTTTTCAATTTTCAGACAAGGCCTTATTTTCCAAATGGATGTCTAGACAAATGGTAATTTGGATGTTTGTCTTTTTGAAACGAAATTACTTTGGGGAAAGGTAAATGGGTTACGAGTTTTAGCGAATTAATCGTATAGTTTGTATGTTTTAGGCGAAGTGTTGTTTCTCGCGTGGGGCATCAAGGTCTGCTACAACGTGCGTAATGCCGAGTCTCTGTACAACGAGGCACGTCTCATCAGCTACGCCATCTACAACATTGCGCTTGTCAACACAGCCATGGTCGCCTTCCAGTGAGTTGCTTTTACCTACTTTACGATCAGATAACCGTCAGTTTGAAATAATCATATTGGTTTGTAATTATTATTATGGTTTTGGTTGGTTATTTTCAATTTTAATGTTTCAAGGTGTGCTTTTATACTATAGTTTGCTGGCCTCAGACATCTTCCAAACTCTGAAACGCATTTAATTATCAACTGTTGATTAGAAAGATTAAATTGTTCATAAACATATTTTTTCTTTCGGTTGGACTCTCTAAGACGATGCAAACCCAGAGTATTATTCTCAAAACTTATGTAGGTGGTAAATAATGCAAAATATCATCTATACTGATTGTATACAGTTTAGAACAGTTCAAAGACAAATTGTTTTTATTTTTAGTTTATTCATCTTTCCGCAAGCGGGTCCTGATATCAAATACCTGCTTGGTTTCATCAGAACACAACTCAGCACTTCTGTAACAATCGCACTTGTCTTCTTCCCAAAAGTAAGTTAACCTACCTTATCGTAAGTGTGGAATGTATTTATTAATATACAATGAAATTATAAATACAAATATTTTATTTTAATGTGATATTTCGACTTCTTTACAGAAGTCTTTATCAAACAAAATTAACAATTAAAAAACCACAACAGACAAGACAAAAAAATGTCACAGAAAATTATTTATTTCAATATCTTTGATACAATTACGCAGTCGAGTAGTAAATGTAAATCCGAGTTACATATTAAAATCTGCATGCATGCATTACATTAAAACAGCAAGATAGCAATGGTCAATAACATTGTATTAAGCTGGTAGTATTACTAATTGTAATGAAAGTACAATTTCTGAATTTGTAAATAATTAATTGTTAGTTGTGATTATTCTGTTACTTTGCAGAGATGTATAGATTTTATCCCTACCGGTACCAGCTTAGTTGTCAAGTTTAAGTTAAAACTCCTAGAACGTTTTGCCAATGTCAGCTGGCCATAAGATTCCAATTAATTTCCTTTGCCTAAATATTAGTATGCCTCAATTAGCTATCCTCAAATTAGAATAAATATTGCGCATACATCCGAAACAGTCAAACTTCTTTGTAGTAATCAACTAACTTAACTGTTTTATTTAAATTAATCAATAAATTAATTTAATTTAACTTTTTGAGGTACGATTTGTATAACATTAATAATACATAGTATATGTAAGCGTATAGATAGCGACGTTTTTAATTTTGTATATGGCACTGATAACTCTACTGTTAAGTGCCCTAAAACCATACTAATTAATAACTAACTTAATTTTGTATTTACGACAAATTATCTTGAGAATAGGTGTAATGAGCGAACAAAGGTACATTTTAATTCTCTCAAATGTTGACCCGGCACCTCCACCAAAACATCATATATCATATCATATCACAACATATCATTTTAGAGTTATGGCTTTCCAGCTTTGAAGTATAGTACGCCAACAGGATCAATTCGAACGAATGCACTGTACATTCCTCAGTGGTGCGTGTATTGCGCGGTCAAGGCGACCAATGGGACAACGTGGCGCGTGCCCGCGGCGTCACCGCGTCCTTCTCCCTCAACGCATCGGTCTGGTGCCCGACGAGGCGCCCGACCTCTATCAGGAGAACGAGGAACTAAAGGTAAGTAGCTCGTGACGTCACTGTGGTCGAGGGATGTTGCGAGAATCTTTGGCAATCTTGCGGCGACGTGAGAGGTTAGCGGATCTCACGAGTCTGAGTCTTCTATTTCTGCAGAGTAAAGTCCCATCATCTCTTATGTTCTAAAACAATTCATACTAAAATGGGATGTGATCACGATTACTATAAGTATGTATATGTATAATTTATTTGCTATATGGTAACCGAAAAATATAATATACTCCTATATTAATTTGTCTACAAAAATGATGATATACAAAGACAAGTGAGCAGAAATTAGGAAAAACTGATTAATTTTATGCATACATTTATAGTCTTAACTTATGCGTGTATGATATTCAGTTTGCATATTTATCAAGCTATATGGCAAAATAGGTAACAGGTTGTCATTATTTTGTAAGTTGTACCTGTACCCATTTCATAATATCCCATTTATATCTATATATATATTAGTATAAGCGAAATTGACAAAGTAGGAGATAAAGGACCGTAAAGTGCACCTCTGCAATATTATGAGTTATGACTTACGATTGCTATTCCTTGATATCCCACAGGAGGAGATCCAGAAACTAGCGGCACAGATCGAGTTCATGAAGATTGTGCACATGGAGATGAACAACAGGCATCTCAAGCCCAAGCCAGGGGGTTACTTCAATGCTGCCAACACAGCCGTGACGCTGCAGAATCCGCTAGGCAAGACAACTAGCGCTTACCTGTAGAGCAAGGCGCTCGACGACTGCGGAGCGGGAGCGACGGAACTAGCGAGAAAGTTTGACTAGTGGTCAATAGTGAAGAGGTGTGGTTGTGACATGGTTGCTGGATTGAACCAACAAACACAATGCTAGGTGAAGTCGTTGTCGGTGGTACGCCTTCACATGTCGTGCGTGAAAGCTACTATCGGTCAATCTGATGACACACAGGGTTACAACGTGATTGTTAAAATATTGAGATTTGTGTTTACTTATTTAAGTACCAAAATAGATACGATACTAGCTAACTTAAATTTTGCATTATTTCATCCACTAACCAGATTTAGATGTGTATTCTTCAGTGAATAGAGAATATACTTCTTTGATTTGGTTACTTAACTTTTGTATGAATCACTTGTGCAAGAACGGTTGTCGATATGAGAATCAGGTTGTGATCGTGTTAAACTAATCATCTATAACATACGTAGAGTCCCTCAATTACTGTTGCGAGAGCAGCACATAAGCAAGTGGTAGTACACTGCACAGTTGTAACTCTTGTAGGAAGTGGCAGTGGCCATTGTAGCATGAAGTAGCTCAAGACGTTAAGAATGTATCAGCATCAAACAGTGTGATCAGTGTGCAGTTTAGCAATGAAAAAATTAAATAATTTTACCAATTTCACAAAAGTGGCAAATTCAGTCAGTGATGTTAATTCGTAATATAGGCACTCGCACACAAGTACATAAATACAATAATATATCGATCTCAATATATTAACAATCCTGTTTTTAAATAGTACCAAATCTATTGTAAATGATGCAGTTCACACGATGTAGACTCGATAAAGAAACTAATAAATAAAGGCTGAAGGCTGAAATAAAGATGACATAATATCTAATGACAAGCAATAAACCGTGAAAGAAAACAAGGTCATAACTCATAACCAACCCATGATTTCTTACATTCTGATTCGTTGTGTATCAAAACACCTACGTGTGCTTCAATAAGCGTTGTGATTGTTGATTTTGTGCAGAGCTGATTTAAAGACGGACAAAACGCTTACGCTGCAGCATTGAGCGAATTCTATGTTTGATTAAATTAATGTGTTGGTAGGACGTGTTAACTTCGACGATCAATGTCGACGTTTCGACCAATATGTTTGTGTTCCATGTTGCTAGTGTTGCAGTCCTACAAGTATGTGATTGTGTTCGCTGTGGTTTCTTCTTGGTTGTAGGTTGACAGACGAGCTGCAGAAATATCACCATATCCCGGGAGTACGTTTCTTTTATTCGAATGAACAGCAGGAATTGACAATTTAGAGGTAAGAATATGCGAGTAATCAAATTAAAACTGTTCATAGAATTAGTAGCAAATCCTTTGCCCTTAAAATAATAATAAAGTTTTTCGGTATTCTTTTATCAAATCTCTTTTTCAACTTGTTTATTTAAACATCTATTTTTCCACTACCTTGCCAAGTAGGTTACAATGCGGTTGAATTATTGTTAATGTTAAAGTATTTTTTTTAAAGTGATTTTAATTAACTCAACACTAAAGGGTATCTGGCCAAATAAAAATAATGTATGTTTAAAAAAATCACTCATATGGATAAATTATTATTAATATAACTAACAAGAGCAAAATAAAATTTTCAGTTATTTCATTGTGATTGATTTCTGATTAAGATATTAAATGAGAAATAAGTCAAAGCATGTATTGTTACATTTTGGTTTTAGTTACGTACGACGCTAAAATTCGCTAAAATTAAACAAATTTTGTGATTAATTACAAGTTTTAACAAAAATATCTCAACTATTTGTCTACGTTATAAAACACGGTCCAAGAAAGTTTTAAAAGTGTATAGTAAGAATCTACACTAAACAGCTAAGAGAAGAGTAATTTACAAGAAGTTATTTTAATAAACACAAAACTAGTTTTCTTACAGGAATCCTTCAAAATGTATAATTATTTGTATTTAACATTTAAAACAACCCACTTTATAAATGCATGTTATAATGACATCAAAGAAAATTCATAAAGTTCATATTAACCTAAAATAACAATTTTATACAAACTCTATTATACACTCTATATAGTATATTATACTTATATACAGAGAAACTTTCGTGGCAATTATATTTTAGGAAATGAAGATAGAAAGGTTGGCATTAAAGAAAAGAACTCTAGAAATGCAATGTTGGAAAATAGAATGTAATCCCAAACTTTTCAATGCGGTCAATGAAAACTATTTTTATTAATGACGGGTGATATTTGCAGCAGTTGAATGCAGCCGCACTCTTCACTATTGGTAAAACGTTTTTAATTTCAAATATTAGCATGCCAAGATGTGTACTTTCCTAGGAAGCACATCCACATATTGGCCACAAATATTGAGATTATTAGTTGTATTATTATATGCTAGGACTAGTCATTTTCATAAGTTACCATAAACGTAGACTTCATTATTCCACATACATTTGAGTCGTTTTCTATGGCTTCTTAGATGAGTTAAAAACACGTTTTTTATTTTATTTTACATTTATAAATGGATAAGAGGCTGTTTTATCTTATTTGGAAGGAATTTTATGTGTACTGTATGTCGTATGTTTAGGGTCTTTGTTGTGGAATGTCAATTTATCTAGACCATGTAACATGATTGAACTGTTCTATAACGTACGTGTTTAAAATGATTTTCAAAAGACAAAAACTATATGTCAAGAAGAGTGTTAACAATCCAGTGATGAGAAGAAACGAAGAAGAAAAAGAGGAAGACTGAAGCTTGGTGTAAAACTTCTCAGAACAAGTAATTCCATGTTAACCAATACAACTGTTTCCTGGTGTCATATTTGTATAGAATACTCTATAATTTCATGTGATAGACTTATAGAGATAGTATAGTATTTTGAATATTCTATGATGCTAGATCGAGATGACTTGGAAATGGTAAGTCAATTTAGTTTTTTAACAGCTGTATCTTTAACTACTTAAAACAATTACCGGTACGTTTAATTACGTTTCACTTGAGTCAAAAATCAGAGAAAAAACTTTCATTATAATAACTGAACCGCTGGTAATGACTAATGAGTAATGATTTTACATTCGAGACATTTCGTGAAGAATGTAGGGTACTGTTAGTTGTTAAACAATGTACTCTACATTGATTGTGTAGGATAGCAATCTATAACACAGAGAAATAATTTGATTAAAATGTGTTAGAACATGAATTTTAACATTATACCAACTGAATGGTGTGTGTGGGCAGTAAAAAATGAATTAATTAATTACTATCTTAATGTCAAGCAATTTCTACAATAAGTATGTTGTATTTTATTTTGAAATCATTAATTTCGTAAATCACAAACTGTACAACTAAAGCATCGTAGAATAATCTGAATGTATATGTGACTTTTCCAATTACATACATGTGCTTGTAACTGTTAATAACTGTTAATTTATCTCGCTAGAATCACTTTCAAAGGTAACGCTATACTATAAGAAGTTCAAAGTGATGTACCTACTTAACAATAGTTTAGTGGCCTTACACTTTGGAGCTTTAAAAAAGAAGAATATTATTTTCTAAGTGTGAGATTAAGATCTAGCAGACATTCTTTGACGTACAATAATTTTACGATGACGTTAGTACCGTAATTTAAATAATTGTTATGTACATGTGTAAGGTGTTGTTGTGTTCTATTCCATGCTGCAACCGAATTGCTACCAGCAAATTAAAACATATTGTTGCGTTTCTATGATTTTTTTAACTTGCATCTTCATGTTGTTAAACATAAACTACAATAAGACAAAATTTTACATTATTCGCTGTTTAACGTTATTCTATAAACGTATTCCTTACTTGCACTTAAGTCATGTTTATTACGTGATAATCACGGTAATTCCAATGAGTCTCACCGATGGACAGAAGTTTACTTTGTTGCGAAATGAAAAGAGAATAAGGTGTTCAGTTCTATTAGAGCACTTACTGTCACTATGGATGTGTGCAATATCATTATGAATGACAATATCTTGCATTTGAAGACTATAATAATCAAGTTTCACACTGGCTTGTACATATGTAAGACATACTATTTTAGTAAGAGTTTGTCTTTTACCTCACTCGGCAAGAGGTGCTTGGTTCGACCCCCCAGTAGGGGAAAACTCTTACAACAGTTGCTACACAACAACAGTTCCCATCGAGATAGCCAATGCTTAAAATCTCACTAGTTCTATATATATATAATATATCTGTATATTAAATGTCATCCTATAATGATATTTTCTTTGGCAAATGTCATACACTACTGTTACCGTCTATAATTTGTCTCTTTTGGTAAGATCTATTAAATTAATCCACAATAGGCCTACTACACAACAAAGAAAAATATAATACCAGTTTAATGTTACATATTAATCTGAGGATATTGTGCAATGAAAAACTTAAGCTTTGACATATTATCTGGTCTAGATAATAATTAAATGTTAACAATTAAGATAACTGTATGTCACTCACTTATAAGAGAAAATAATCAAGTAGATTAATTTTACAATATATTATACTATGGCTTTAACATCTCTAAACAATGCAACACTGAGGAGTTGGGAGAAGCCCCTTATAAGATCTGAGCCCCTCACGCTTCTCCACTTCTGCAGTGCTCCAAACTTTGAGAGATGTCTAGTGCAATGAGAGTGTATGCATCGTAGAAAGTAAGTGTTATATTAAGCTATTCGCTATACCAATGCTTCTGTAATGTGCCGTGCGGTACACTGCATTATAGCTAGTAACGTCGACACAATACGCTTTCTAGAGTTCTGCATGTGCGTGCTTCTGCGTTCGCTGCAGAGTAGTGAACGTAGCTTAAATAGCTTTATATCAATAATCAATTTCCATAAGTGTTTAAATGTTCTAAATGTTTTAAGGTTTTAAAATGTCACCAGATATGTTGTCAACGTTTATATTTATAATTGTAAATGCAATGAAAATTTTCCAAAAAGCGTTACGTGACTATAGTCATGATCTTTTAGGATAACTTTTAAAATTTTGGCAAAAGCATGAATTGACGGTAAACAACAATAAACACCACAAAATGAACAGTGTTTTCGAATAAGCCAACTGTGGATGATATTCAGACAAACTGCTTTAATAGAATAACTGTAACGCATTCTCGAAAAAATGGTATGTGTTATAAAGCTAAATAATATTTTATTTTGAATTAACCCTCGTTTTTCATATATGACAATGTTGGAAGCAAGTGAAAGTTCTATTATGTGACCATTGTTTTCATTGAAATTCTTTCAACATCATCATCATTTGACTGTGCATTAGTTGACACTTTGCTTCAATTTTAAACTGCTGGTAGCAACGCGAGGGCAACACATTTTTAGTATTGATAGTCTATGTATACAATATTTTTTATGTTAACATTAGTCAAATATGATTTTACTGTAGAGTTGACAAAGATGTAAATATTTATTTATTTATCAATGGAGTAAAATGTACTTGAGTCTTCAAATGAATGTTTTAATAAAATAATGTAAGTTCCTTTCGCTCTCGGAAATGTTTTGGACCCTAAAACACTATAACCTTAAAGGAAATCCGTCAGCCTATACCTTTTTACTGAGTATACAACGATCTTTAATTCGCATGTAATTGCCATCATTCATTATTATTATATTGTTCAAAACGGCCTCCTCCCTGTTTCCTCTTTAACCAACATAGGCCTGCGCATGAACTAAAATTTCAGTCTAGGTATCATATATCCTTAAATCTGTCAACGAAAATGGCAACTCTATGTATGTATATCACAGCCTTTTTTCAACAACATTTAGTTGGGTATTTCCACCATTTATCTTGGGCCATCACCAATCAGCACCGGCCTGCCAAGCTCGGCACCTCATCTTCTTCCTCATTCTCTTGTCGTAACACCAGCTCTCTCCCCTTTTTCTGTCCTCTCACCATCTTTCTCTCTCTTCAACCACTACCCACTCCTCTCCTCTCTCCTCCACATCTGCCTGTACTTGCATGATCTTGCCATCTATCTCGAGGTCTTCCCACTCTTCTCCTATCATTCTTTAGCTCAAATGCTTGTCTTGGGATTCTATTATTCTCCATTCTTCTCATATGTCTATACCATCGTAGTCACTCCTTTCCCATCTTGAACTTTAGGCTCTCTATTCCTATCTTTCTTCCTTATCATACTACTTCGTGTCTTGTCCAACTTATTCACACTTGCACACTGCGAATGAACTTAATCTTAGCTGCCTGTAGAGCACTTTCTTCTTTCCAGCCCATTGGCCACGTTTACAGCACCATATGTTAATATAGGTAGGTAGTACATCTTAAACAGGAGCATTTTTGCATCGTTTAGGGAAATGCTCAATCAATTAATTAACTTTCCTGATCTTTTGGTAAAACTTTTCTGACAACCCCACTCTCCGCTTTACTTCATTTCCTACTTTTGCTTCGTTAGTCACAATACTTCGTAGCTGTTATTGGAACTTCGTCCTTTTTCCTCCAGTTTCTATATTCCCCCTCTATTGTGATTCCTACCTATTTTTTTCTTTTTGAGACTTTTTACCCCGGCCCCTCAAC
>JAMZAV010009780.1:0-25972 GCA_024449915.1 Sweltsa coloradensis
TTAGAAAACAGAAAAGTGACCTTTTACAGCAGTTTTGGTGGATTAGTCAGCCCACGAGCGACTTTAATGTTACTTGGATATTGTTAATTATTTAGCAAATATAGGTATTCATTACAAATACAACACATAAGAAATTACAAATTTATAAAATGTTCATAAGGACAAAACTTTTAAAATTTCACAATCGCATAATAGGACATTTATTTCACAAAAGTAAGGCAGCAAATAAATTTAAAAATCATTAAAAAAGACATATTTCACAATAATTTTTTTGATATATTTTTTTTAGCCATATTTCATAACCAACTATATTGTTTAAGGTAAAAATTCAAATGGTAAAACAAATTTTTATTTAGGTCAGTGCATATGAAGGTCAAAATAGTTCAAATTGTGTTTTTCATCTAAAATCGACTAAAATTGACAATTATTTTATATCTTTTATTTAGAAAAAGATCTAATATGTAACAATGATTTTTTCAATTTTTATGCTTGTACTCCCAAATACACTATAGAGGGTCTAAATGTCATTATTTTCTTGGACTATATGCATTTTTGTAGTTTTAGACGTGTTTGAGGCAAGCCTCTGGCGGCTGGGGCTTTGCTTGTAGGTTGGACATATTTGACGCCACACTTAAAGGGGTATTTAACCGCTAAACTCAAAAAACAATATTTTATTCAGGCTAACTAGTAATGAATTTAGCAATAAACAGAAAAATATTAGGGCCACCATGACCTCCCAAAAAATTGTCAAACATGAAATTTTTCGAGCTAGGTCCCATCGGCAAAAAATCTCCGCATAAGAAATAACATGGGGACGATCTTTATGCCCCGTGACCTTGGAGGATTTTGATCCAAAAAAATATGGCCATTATTGACGTACTCTATAGCCTTTTCTGCAAATCCTCTATATTTTATTTTTAAATTTGGGTAAGTGGTTCGGTCAAAATAATTGGCTGATTACCAGGGGTGTGATTTTGGAATGCATATTTTTGCGTGTTGAGTGTATATTTGTGCACAGTTTCAAGATACGATGTTATAAAGGGGCATTTTAGATTTGGTACTATGCTCTAGTATTTATGTGGACCAAAAAAGAAGCAAGGTTAAAGCCGATTTTATAAATTTCCCAAAACGCCAATTTTTGAAAATTTCTTGATAAAAAAAAATTCAAAAATTTGTGTTAAATCATAGTTACAAGATATAATTTTTTTAACTGTCATTTTAGTGTAGTATTGTGCTATAGATCACGTGGTAAAAAATAATTTTTTGGGTTTTTAGCCCCTTTAAAGCATGCCAGCTCTACATTGTCACTGCACACCCCTGGTATTGTCTGAATAATATTAAATGAATAATTTGACATTTGTGATCACAGAGACATAAAATTCATATAGGTACTATGTACTGTATTTCAAAACCCCCAAAAATTAGTCTTGACTTTATGAGACATCTAATCATGATCATGCCTCTATTGCAAAAAAGGTGCATGAATTTTTACCGACATTATTATTGATTATGCAGGCACATTTTGGACCTTTTCGATTAACAATCATTTTTCAGAGTTAAAATATGTCTACCCTTGCTATGTCACAATAAGACGTTGCCAGAATTTACTGCAGTTTACGAGTGTTCACTGGTGATATACTGTTTTGTTGCATACCTATTTCTGTGATCTCAAGTAAGTATGTATTTACCACCTTTTTGTTTCGGGGGATAGTTGCATACAAATTTGGGCTTTTATTTTTTTCCGGTCTAAGGTATCCAGAAACATAGCATCCTTTCTTTTACTTGACCCACTGGCGTTTATGAGGAATACCACCGAGTAAGTAGGCGTATTTCAAGCACAAAGCTAAAATGACAAATAAAAATGTCCCATAGAAAATATGGGCTTAATGTGTACTTTTTTGTAGTCATAGGACCACGTTATCACGCGAGCTGAGTTCGGACGAAACATCGAACTGACTGAGTGCGAAAAAAATCGCTGCTGAACACCTCAGTCGAATGAGTCCAGCTTGGGAACAAGCCGAGCTGCCGGTCTGTGCGGGCTAAAATTGGTGTAAAGCAAGCGAACTAAATACAGCTAGCGGCCATCCTTTTTGTAAGTTATCCAACCAAGCGTCCATTCAGTCCGGAGAGCAGGGCGAGCTTTTACCATAAGTCCGGACTGACAGGTGGATAAACGTACTGAAAAAGACTGAAAATTCAGTCTGCTCCCAAGCCAGTTGGGCCGGGGGGATAAACGTGGTCATAAAATATGATTATTCTGTGTTAAAAATGATATTTAAAAAAAAAATACAAGCACTTACCCTAAAGAAAGGGAATAAACAATGGTCAATGGATTTTTGAGGGCACATTATGAAGGCCTGAACCAAAATAAAAGGGCCATAATTGGAAATTATGATTTTAATTTTTATAAAAATGCAGTTTTTAACTTTATTTTAAATTTTTTTACAATAAATAGTAATAAATTTTTGGATGAAATAATAAAGGCGTTGCTCAGTTGGATGAATGCAATCATAGTTTTGCATTTATGAAGATAGTACTTTTTTTGTTGTTTTAAAATACAAAAAACTAAAAAAAAACTTGTAGAAATCCCGAAAAAACCTTACCCCACTAAAAAAGGAAT
Organism: Sweltsa coloradensis; assembly: GCA_024449915.1. Taxonomy (NCBI): domain Eukaryota; kingdom Metazoa; phylum Arthropoda; class Insecta; order Plecoptera; family Chloroperlidae; genus Sweltsa; species Sweltsa coloradensis. The sequence goes on from JAMZAV010009780.1 coordinate 2,621, forward strand.
GAGATCAAAAAAAAAGGGCCCCAAGCTCATTTTACCCTTCCAAAATAAAGGGTTACATTTGCCCCCATAACAGCATCCTGGGAAAAGTTTGACAAAATAAAATTTTTGCGATTTTTTAATTTTAAATTTAATAGTTTACCCAAAGTTTTTTTTTCTAATTAATTTTTTTCCATGGCAACCGCCATACAGCCTTGAAAACTAATGTTTATGTCTCATTTTTAAATTTTTTAAAAGGGTTTTTTTTAACAGAAAGTAAAGGGTAAATTGGTTTTAAAAGGGGAAAATTTGGAGGTTTGTGTGAAAAGTATGGGGAAAAAAAAAAAAATAAAATTTTTGTACACCTTAAAGGGACATGGGTGGATTTGTAGGGTTTGGGCCTTAAATTTCCCATTAAAAAAAGGGCACGGGAAAGGGTTTGCGGATATTTCAAAAAGGGTTTAAAAAGCTATTGAAAGGTGACTTAAAATATCAATTTTTGTCTTTAAATGGATAGGTAGTGAGAGATTTAAAAAAACATTTTTTTTTGAAGATGATATTTTTAATGCAATTGTGCTAATTAAGGTTTAAAAAAATTTAAATTTTTTGACATTTGAAGAGTGTTTTTGTTTTTGGAGTTATCTTTGTAACAATGTTTTAAATTGAAAAAACAAGATGGTCGACAGTAAACATTTTGAAGAAGGTGAAAACCCAGGGTTTTAAAATGTCAATAGTCAAAAAGAAGAATCACAAGTTGGGGAATGTGAGAAAAGAGTTAGGGGGGAGTCCAGTGAAATTTCATGGGGAAATTTTGGTCCCATTTTAAATGTGCAGGGGGTTCAAGGGAAAAAGGAGTATAGAAAAAAAAAGGGGAAAAGTAAATGGTGGTGTGGGTGCAGAAAATGAGAGATTGGCATTGAAAAAAGAAAAGGTAGGAATAGCTTTTTTTTCCCCAAACAAAAAGAAAAGGAAATTGAGACAGAAAGTATAACGTATCAAAAGAAAGCGGGACCTGCGGTTTTAAGTTTGGGGGTTAGGCAAAAAAACCCGGGGGGGAGAGCACCATAAGTAAAAAAGATTAGGATAAACACAAGGAGGAATGATATAAGGGGGGGAAAAAGGGGGGCTCAAGGGAAAAAAGGGGGAAAGGAAAACCACTTTGGAAGGGTTTAAAGGGTTTGGGGTAGGCCTAGTAGTGAGAAGTGGAAGTTGATGGTACAGGCATTGGGTTAAAATGACCCAAACATATTAAACAACTGAGGGGAAAAGGGTAGAAATTTTTGGAAAAAAAGAAGAGAGATAAAAAAGAAGGAAAGGCAGGGGTGTTAGAACAAGTGTACACCAGTATGAAAGGGGGGTGGAAAAATGCACTACAGAGGGGGGTAAAACATCAGCGGATCGGGGAAAAACATTTCCCCGGCAAACCCGGAAATGGGAAGAAAACCCCAAATGAGTTGGGGGAGTTTTTGGGAAAAGAAAATTTGGGGAGGAACAGGAGGGAAGGGAAAAATTTTGGATAATAGTTTAAAATAACATGGGGGAAGAAAAATAAACAAAGAATATTAAAAATTGGGTTTATACCACAAGTGAAGACCTAAGACTAGGCAGCAAAAGAGCTCGTGAGCCCCATGGTAGGGTTTGACCAAAAGCAAGGTTGGGTTTATCGCAACCCCCAAGACAACAAAGTTGGTCAAAAATTTGGGGGGTACAAAAAAAACCCACCAAGAAGCAAGCCCACCTTGCCACAAACATCAGGTGGGTGAAGCAAGCCCAAAAAAAGAGGACGAAACAAAAAACCCCAAAGTAAAAAGGCCCCAAGGTGGGTCTAGGCCAACAGCACAAAAGTAAAAACCAGACCTAGAAGATGCAATGCAAGACTTTGAATTTGGGGGCAAAAGGGGGGGGTTTGTAGAACAAAACAAGACGAAGTAATTCCCCTTTGTCACAAAAAAACCCAGGTGGGCAAATAAATTTACCACACAATGAAGTTTTTCACAAGGGGGTTGTGGAACATAACAAAAGACAAAAAGTAAGTCAATTTATCAAAAAAGCGGGGTGGGTGAATCTTTACCAGACATGAATTTGGTAGAAACTATGATACAAAAAAAGCTTAAACCCAGGACAAAAAAGCTTTAGGTATAAATTTGGAGATGTTTTCGGGTACAACAGCAAAAAATTTTTTGGTGTTGGAGGGAGTACAGGGCTAGGGTTTACCCGGGGTATCGGGGATAAATGAATTTTAAAAAAAAAAGGTTTAAGGAAGAGACAAATCAGAGGAAATAAAGAAGGGGCGGTTTTGGCAGGGAACAGAGAGAAGGGGCTGGGGGAGGGAAAAAGGGCCAAATTCAGGGCTAGGGAATCAAAAGGGATTATTTTGTTTTGGGCAAAAAGGGAAAAAGTTTTATAATGCCAAGATAGGCATGTGGGGGCTAAGCCCCTTTGGAGAGGTTAAGTTTAGGGTCAATAATGATATAAAAGAAAATGCAAGAGGATTGAAGTAGAATAATAGACATGAAGGGGTGGAAGGAATAGAAAAAAAAATGGAAAAAAAAACGGGGAAGGGGGAATGGGGAAAAAGAAAAAACGTTTGAAACATGGCAACGGGGGGAAAAAGGCTGGGCCTTTTAGATGTTGAATGTAAAAAAAAAAAAAAAAGAATCTGAAACAATGTGGCAAAAGGGAAATTTTAACACAAGGTGGGTGTGGAGGAAAAAAAAATTTTGGGCCCCTTTAGACCGTGGGACAAAGGAAGGGGGAAAAACCCAAAAAAAGAGGGGGAACATCATCCCCACAGGAAAGAAGGAAAAAATTATAAATGTGGGCCAATAAAAAAATAGTGTTTAATTTAAAGGTAAAAAAAAAGAGGAAACATTTTATGTCATTTAAAAAAACAGAAACTGTGGGTAATTTGGGGCTCAGTTTAGACAAAGTGGGGAAAAGGGTTTTTGGAAACAAGAATCTCAGAGAAAAGGGAAAAAGCTGTGGTGGTTGGAGGAGTGGAGGGAAGAAAAGGGGGAAACATTTGGGTTTAAACCCCTGAATGGGGAAAGGGGCAGTACGTAAATGTGAAAAGCCATGTGATAGAAAAGATACAGATTTACATCTTTTTGGCCAAAGACAGCATGACAATCGAATTTTATTCAGGTGTAGGGGCCCTCCCAAAAAGGAAGACCAGGGTTGAGAAAAGGGTGAGTTTTTTGGGAAAAATTAAAAAGGGAATTATAGAATACTATTGTAGTAATGGGGGGGTTTTAAGGGAAGAATAGGAAAAGAAAAGAAAAGGGTTTGAAGAGGTTTTTGGGCCCCGACCCTGGGATAGATGCAAGAAACAGAGATGGGAGAGAAATTGTTAGAAATGTGTGCCAGAAAAAATCATTAGTATAGGAAATAGTTGGTTTTAAGAAACGTAGAACCCAAAAATAACGAAAATAGGTATGGTGAAGACAGATCAGGGGAAATAATTGATTATCTTGATAGGAAAAAAAGTAATGAGAAAAATTGGGGGATGTGAGGGTTTAAAGCCATCAATATCATTGGTGGGGGGGCCCCAAGCGGTGTTTGGGGGAAATTTAGAAAAGATGGTACAGCAAAAAAAGAGAATAAAGGAAAACCCCGGGACAAAAGACCCAAAAGTGTGGAAAAATGCAATCTCCGATAGTGCAAAAGAGTTTATGACAAGAATTAGTGACCAAAAAACCTACAAAAGAAAATGGGGAGAAATAGGGAAAAAGAAAAGGCAAAACTTTAAAAAAGGTTTTTGTTGTCAAGTGCAGAAGAGCGGTTTGGGAAAAGTAAATGGAAGGAGGAAAGAGGGGAAAAAAAACGCGATGGTTTGGGAAAGAGAGGGTAGAGATGCAGTCGGGAGAAGAAAAATTGCTTGGGGAAAAAAAAAGGAAAAATGCAAATCCAAAAGGAAAAAAGAGTACGGGGTTTGTAGGCGGGGAAAAACCGATTTTTGAAACAAAAATTTTGAAGGGGGAGAAAGGGCAAAGGGAAGGGAAAAATTTGCTGTAAATTGAAGATTTACTTCCCCGGGAAATAAGAAAAATTTTGGGACGGACTAGGGAAAAACAAAAAGACAAGGAAAAAGGGAAAAAACAAAAGCTCATGGTAAATGAAAATGGCCCCAAATTACAAAAACCCACAGGAAAAAACAAAAAAAATGTGGAGGGAAAAATTTCAAAGATTGCTAAATGTAAGGGGTTTGTGAAAAAATTTTAAAAGCAAAAGGGAAAAAGGGAAAAAGGCAAGTGGAGAAGATGAAAAAGACGAGGTAACAGAAAAAAAGAGGGGGGCGGGCGTTGGAGCCATGAAGAATGGTAAGCTCCGGGGGGTGGATGACATTTTTGTGGGGGAAAAGATCAAAAACACAGGTGCGGAAGGAAGAAGAATGGTTATTTTGAGTAAAAGGATGCGTTGGGAAAAAAAAAGAAAGGGACCGGAAGTTGGAAAAGAGGGTATAATTGACCCCTGTTTTTTAAAAAAGGGGAAACCCTAAGAAATGTTTAAAATTATAGAGGGGGGGCCCTTTAAGGGTCAGTGTGCAAAAATTTATGAGAAAAAATTTTTAGAAAATAAGGGTGAAGGAGGTATAGGGCACAGATCTAAGAGAAGAAAATATGGGTTAAAAAAGTGGCGGGGTTTTCTATTGATCCCATATTTGCTTAAAACAAAAACAATGGAGGGGAGGGTGGCCCAAAAAGGGAAAGAAAAAGCACATTGGGTTTTTTTTATCTGGAGGGAAAGGGATACGATTTGCCTTTCCCAGAGAGAAAAAATATGGGGGGTCTAGAGATAAAAGGGTGGGAAGAGGGTTTTAAAAGGACAGGAACAAAAATACATATCAAAGGAGTGAAAATTGTTTACAGGACAGATTGGGTAGGGTTTAGAATGGTTTCAAAGTGAATGAGGGGGGTTGCGACAAGGTAGTGTGTTTTCTCCAACAATCTTTTTTCCCGTTGTTTAAAAGGAGAAATTATAAGAAGGGGGTGGAACCAAAAAACAATGGAAGGGACACCCCCAAGAACATTAGTGGGTTTCGGGGCGTGTGTTTATTGGGGTGGGGGCCAGAGAAAGGGGCAGGAGAAGGGGACAGATGGGAAAGAAAATTACTACAGAGTTGGTCCCAAAAAAACAATCAGAAAAAGAAATGAATGGTTTTGCGGATGCAAAAAAGACAAAGGGCAGGCCCTAGAGACCCAAAAAAATATTGTACTACGTGGAGAAGTCTTAGAAGAAAAAGAAGAATTTAAAATATTTGGGAAGATATTGGGCAAAAGATGCAAAAAATGTGTAGGGGGAAAAATCATCTAGAGTTTCCAAAAAACAGAAAAGGGGTTTTTTTCCAAAATTTGGTTTAGGAAAATTACTATGGAAAAGAGGGTTTTTCCCACAAAAATGTAAAAATTTTGCTGTTTTAAAAGGGAATTTTTTAAACCCAATTAAATAGGGGCCCGTAAAAATGGGCAGGGGAACAAAAAAGAGAGTCAGCTGGAAGCAGCCCGAAATGAAGTTTTTTAAAAAGGATAAAGGGAGTTACAAAGATGGACAAGGGAAAAAAGTAATGAAAAAAGGAAAGAACTGGGATTGGAGAGATTTAAGTTTAAGCTTTGGGAAGGGGGAACGTCTAAAATGGTTTGGGACATATTTAAAAGGGATGGGAGGGGGAGGATTCCAAAAACGGGGAATTTTAAGCGGCAGAGGAGGGGAAAAAAAGGAGGGGAGGGAAAGGGCCCAAAAGAAAAATTTGGGGAAAAATTTAAATTTAAAAAGCGGTTTTGGAAAAAAAGGAAAGAAAATGGGGGGGCATGTGGCAAGAGTAAAAGTTGTGGGAGGACAGAAAGGGGAGGGGTAAATTGGTGGAGAAAAAGGGTTTGGAAAGTGTGGAAGAAACACTAAGTCTGGCAAGCTTAGTATCTACAGTTTCATGCCCCTTGATAATGGTGGAAAACCCCCTAAACCCGACATTTTGGAAAACATTTATTGTTATTATTTTAATTTAAACGTAAAAACATAAAATTTATTTTGCCAAGCTTTTCGGGGATCTTTTTGGGGACACTTACGTTTATGTGGAAGGGTGATGATTTGGGCCCCCTTTTTAATCTCATTCCTTTGAGTGTGTGGTTTTGGCTGTATTTCACAAGTTTTTTTATGTGTGGATCTCATTTCTTTTTCAATTTCCTTTACAAAATTATTTGCTAAAATATAATTTTTTATCAAAGTTGATTTTTTCTATGGTATTAGCAGTAACAATATAGGATGTAAAAATCTAGACCCGGATTTCATTACATCCGGGGTAAGTGGTAAAACCAGGTATAACGACGTATAAGGAGGCCCCCAAATCTTGAGTTGTGGGAGTGATTGAAAACGCAATTTGGAAAACGAATCATTTTCGTTTTCAAAGGAATTGGTATTCTTGAAGGTATGGGAAAAGATGGGTTGTAGTTAAAAGCATTGATATTAATTAAACCCCTAAGTAGGCTAGATTAGCAGTCTCCTTACCTCCGACAGGGCGAGCGTGGAAAATTAAAGACTCAACCGCCCATTTCAAGATGGGTTTTGGGGTTTTTTTAATTTAGCTTTTTTAATGCAATAAAGTATTTTCTGGATTGTTTATAGGGTTTTTAGTTTGTGCAGCATGGATTAAACAAAAAAAAACAATACGAAGTGTTGCATAAGGGATTTTAGTAATCTTTTGGTGTTAAAGGGGTGTATCTTCCGTCAACCTGGCGGCAATCTTGAGAATTTTTGCCCAAAAATCGCCCCCAAATTTGTTTTAAACAGTAAACTGTATTTTAAGATGGCTTCTAATTTCCGGAATGGAACCCCCGCTGTGGTTAGCCAAATTTTATAGGTGTTATGGTTGAAAGAGTATAGAAAACCAAAAAACTTAAAAAATTTGCGTATAGCAAAAAGCCCAAAAAAAATTCATATTTTTCTAGATGGGAGGCCTTCTAAAGGCGGGCCAATCGAAGACAAGTTTTTGAAATGATTTGATTGTTGCAAATTTTGTAAACAAAAGTTGGCAAATTCATACAGAACTAGTTGTGGGTGGCCTGGGTTTGGTAGGCTTTTCAAAAATGTAATGTAAGTAATAATTTTATCTAGTCCTATAGCCAAAAGGAACTTTGACCTACATTTTGATTTAAATAATTTTCCCCATCTGGGCCTAGGCCAGGGGCGTTTTTGATTTGTTTTATGAGAGTATAAGCACCTTTTCTCGTTCCACACAAAGAAAAAAATTTTTAAATGTCCCGCCTTTGTTTTTGTATCACACTTTCCCGCCAACTCTGTTTACCGTCAACAAGTTCAAGAAAATATGGTTAATTTTTGATTATATGCCAAGTGTTAAGGCTTTTTAAAACCTTTTTTTGGAAAACCTTCCAACAAACTTTTTCAACTTTTTTTTTCAAAAGAAATATATTCATAACCTTAAAGTCCATGTAAAAAAATGAACATTGTAGCCCCACCGTCTGGGGCAAACGCGGGGCCGACGTATTGATGTTACAGTAGGCATAGCTAACATCCTTAAAGTGATTTTGAGCATGTTTTAAAACATTTTTTTCACCAAGAAGGAAAAGGTCGTACCCCAAAAAAAATTTGGCATGTGTTGTCAGGTACCTAAAACCCCCCGATTGTGATAGTTTTTAAGTTCACATCACGTTACATGGGCTGGGTAACACCCGGAAACACCCCAACTCTGCTTGGGTTAAGGTGCTTGAGGTGTAGCGCACCGCGGGGCTGCGGCGCCCTAACGGGCACCCAATCAAAAAAAAAGTAAAAAAAAAGAACCAACAAAAAAAAAGGCGAGGTTCAATAAAGCACGATTGTTTTTCCCACCTAAGCCTTTTACATAAAAAAATTTTTAACTTTAAATTATTTAAAAGGACTTTTACATTTTTGACAACAAAAGAAAATATTACATGAAGAAGAAGTTATAAAAAAAATATAGTCCTATAAATGTAGTACCCAAAAAATTGTTCCAATTTCACTACCCAAAGCCATCAATTCCGTTAACGTAATAGCACCCTTCAATGAGGTATTTTTTTTAAGGTTCCTACAAAAGGTGTGTAAGTTTAATATTATTTATTTCATTAGGTAGGGCATTAAACATCTTTATGCTATTATTATGGAGGGCTTCTCTGTGCCATACTAGTGTTGCAGCTGTTTATGTGTAGATTAGAAGCGCTTCTAGTTTGATAAGAGTGCACATCACTATTTAGGGTGAAATTTTATGCATGACTGCAATCGTGCAACCACATTTTTGATTATTTACATACCTACACTAATTATTTTTTGTAAATACAAAGTGTATTAAAATTAAAACATGCATAAAACAAATTAAATACATAACCATTACCTTTATTTTTATTTTTTCAGGCTTTCATTATCCCCTCTCAATCCATTAGCCCCTTTCCCATTACATACCCTTTTCCTTTATCTCGTTGAGTTTGCATTTAATTTTTTAACTCTTTATATTTAAAAACACAAATAATGATCGACCTGGGTAATTTACTTTTGAAAAGTAATGAAAATACATTATATTTTTTACTTCGCTAAAATGTAACTAAATTTATTTGTTATTTTTCCAAAAAGTAATGAAATTACGTTACTTTTTATGAAAAAAACTTAGTGAAATTACTTTCAAAAATTATTTTTCATTTTTAAAAATTTTCTGGTGCGGACGGTATGACCAAGGGCTTTGTCTGCCGATGGCGGGTCTCAGACGGGTGTTTTCCAGCCCACACTTTAAAACCAGCGGAGGCTTCACAGAATATTTTAGATTTGCTAGGGTATAGATGTATTTAAAATTTTTGATTACGCGGGGACTTATCGGCAAAAATTTGTTTAACTACATTCAAGTGTAAAAAATTCGACTACGATTTTTTTGAAAAAGACTTGAAGTTTGATGTCAATAGATAAATTTCGTCGAACGGCTGTCATAAGCGGAAGTACCCAAAAATAAACATGGTGGTTCTGAAATAAAAAAACCGGGGGTCGAAAACTCTCGATCAGACCTACGAAATGTCGGAAATGCTGCATGCACATGCACATTTTTTTTTCAAAAAAAAGCAGGCGATACTTTGAAAGGCAGAGCGCTCGGCAAGTGATGATATTTATACCAAAGGCGCGGGCCGCGGGGTAAAGGAAGCGTAAAATTACGCCAAATTACAATGAAAAATTTCGGCCTTTTCGAAAAAAAATAATTTGTTTCAGTAACGCATTACTCCCGTTGTTAAACCCAGGTCTGATATTATTTTTTGACTACCAAATTGTATAGACAAAAACCATGGGGCCTCAATTCCATTGATATTTCCTGTTAGACAGTTTTTTTTCCCCGGGCATTGAAAGCAAATAAATTTTTAATTTTCTTGCCTCCGGGGCTGAGCTCTGCCATAGACCCCCTGCAAGTACATAGGGTACACACAATGTTACACTTTAGTTTCCCAGTTTGTTTCTTTAAAAAAATATGGGTTTCCCAAAACAATTTAAAATTAGTCATCCAAGATTTTGAAAAGCCCAAAAAGAAGTTTGTATGTACCTAATCAAAGTTTTGAAAATTAGCCAGTAGGTTTAAAAAGGGGCAGCATTAGAAAAAAAACCGCACCTACCCCTAATCTCAAAATCCAATATCTCTCAATCCTGATCGTTCCTTGATTTTTGGCTAATGGAATTTCCATACTTTCTTGGAAAAAGTTTTCTTTAGATAAAGACTCCCCTAAAAAGGGGTCGAAATTAAAATTTTAAATAAAAAAATTAAAACAGTGGGAAAACCCAAAATTTTTATTTACAACGTTACTACCAGTTATATGTTTAATTTTTAAAACTGGGGACTTTTATAAATAATAATAAAAAAATTTGTTTTGAATTTCAATGAAAATTGAAATACTGCAATAGAATACTGAAAAATTATCTCCTGTAGATAATACGTACATTAAGGGCGGATTTTTTTCTTTTTTATATGTCGTCTGAAAGGGATTGATGTGTACTTTTTCTGCGCTAGAAAATTCTCTAAAGAAATCGTGAGAAAAAATTTGCCTCTTTTATCGAGCTTTTTTTGACAAAAGCTAGTCGAATGATTTTTTCAAAATTACTTTTTTTATTCTCTTTTAGCTGCATCTAATTGGAAAGGTGCTCGAAAAAAGGGAAAAATATCATGAACTGGATAATTCAGTTGAACTACTTTCCCCTAGTTCACCCGATCCTGCCCCAGAATGCAGAAGGCCACAGACTCGGGTACGTTGTACTACGCACACATTTGCCCGTATAGTAATAGACTGTACCGAATAGTATTTACAATGTGGGTAGTTTTAAGGAAATCTCGAAATTGAGTATCATAAACCCATTCCCAAAATCTAAAATTTGTTGATTTGGTTACTAACAAAACACTTTGAGGTGGAATGATATTCAAAAAAAATTCCCAAATGAAAAAAACTAAAATGACCGGAAACCCCCTTGCCAGGGGAATCCCTAAAAAAGTTTGGTTGGTCCGTTAAATAAACAGCAGATTTGTTGCAGTAGGTTCTGTTCATTTTGATCATAAACAGTCCTGGTTAAGGCGCCTGCCGGGGAAGCGGGAGACCGGGTTTAATTCCCAGTTAGTTGTAGTTTTTAATTTTTGGATTGTATTTAAAAATCAAAAAATGTCCATTTCTAAACTATTTGGAAAACCAATGTTCCCGGGCTCAAATACGATTATGCACTAAAAATAATAGCCAGTTTTTTGCACACAAACAATACTCTCGTTTTTAAACACACTACTATTATCAATTAAAATACGTAAAATAGTAAGTATCAAACATCATCGGGGGCGAGACCAAAATTTTTTTAAATTAAATAGAAAATTTTGCAATATATTTTTTCAGAATAAGTCACATAATCATGTTAATTCATACTTTTTTTCCAGGGGGACCTATAAAACATTCAGAATTTACATGGGACCAAATATGGGGGGTTTGGGGGGGCTGTCCCCCAACAAAGACCACGCGAAAAATTTTGAAAAAACGGTTTTTTAGGGGCGTTTGGGGCGGTTTAGAAAAAAAGTTGGGGCTGAATGCAAAACTTTAAAAAATGTAGTTTTTTTGTTTGTGTTTTGGATGCTAAAGTTTCCTAAATATCCGCAGATTGCACCTTCAAACCGTAATTCACAAACGGTATTTTAGCAAAGAAAACAAATATAATATTTTCCAAACACGGTGAAAACTCTGTTTTTTTTTTCTAAATTTTTAAATTTAAAAGGGGCCCTCTAAATAGCCGTCGTGCCCTGCGGGCGGCTAGTTCCGCCCCCGAAATTTTTTATATTCTTTAGCAAAAACCCTCACCGTCCCCCTCATGCACGAATCATTGTCAATGTTGACACTTGTGCATCGTTCTTACTCGAACGCATCATGGCCTGTGGTGTGCAGTGTGCTGTATGATGATAATATTATTATTATTATTAATCCATAGAAAGCGATAAGCAGCCTTTTGTGGTATATTTGAGCACTACAAGTGTCTGGCGATAGGGGATCGACAGGTATCGGTACTCCACGTGGAGACCGAGGGACGGCTATCTACTAATCACAGCACGATTTTGTAAAATTCGACTAATAGGAAGCAAGTAATCAGTGTTTAGCCTAATATACAAGGAGACCAACTGCGTTGACCCCTCCTTCTACAGGATGCCTACGCATTGGTTACCTGAATTTGTTTTTTTTCATCGAAAAGTACGTACACGACCATTTACCTCAACAGCACCCCGTATCGTCCTCAACGCATATCCTCTACCCAAGTCAAGGCGCGACTGCGAGCCCAAAAAAAAAAGAAAACTAGGGCCCAAAATTTGGGAATTTCCAAACAAATAGGAACCCTTCGATTGATCATACATTACAAATCGAGTTTTTTGCCTCGGAGTTTTTTCCCCCCGTTTTTTTGTAGGTTTTTTTTCCCTTTTTGGGTTACTTACAAACAAAAACTTTTAAAAAAAACCTTTAAAGCAAAAGTTTGCCCTTTCAATAACGCAAAAGACATTTCAAAATGAGGAAATTAGTGCATGTTTCATGTAGTCAATTTTTTTCCGGGGGGGGGGGGCGAAAGAAGTTCCCGAATGTAGCTGGATTCAAAACTGTAAAATAATATTTATAAAATGGGCAGTATAAAGTGATCAAAAACTAGAAACACGATCAAATCAGTGGGGGATCCAGGGGGGGCAGGGGGGGGGGGCGGTAGGGTTTATCGCCCCCCCCGGGTTTTTAAAGGGTTACATTTTTTTGTATATTGATTAAAACAATCCTGCAACATTAACATACCATTAACATACATAATATGCCAATCTGTATGGCAAAGCTAAGAAAACTTATTGTAATAAACCCTCTCTAAAGCCATTTAAATATGTTTTTGACAAAGCTGGGGGGCCCCATCCCCCGGTGTTAAGTTACGCCAACTCGATTGCTACCCCCTTATGGAGGTCCTGGGTTTGCTCCTGGAACGGATTAAATTTTTATTTATAAATTATAATACATAAAAAAGCAGCACTTAAAGCACTATGTAGAGAAACATTGTTGTGTAGTTAAACAATGGATATGACATATCCACTGTATTGGAATCATACAAGTAGGTACCATATAAATACACTAGGAAAACGCTTAAGTCCCGCCGCGTTGTTGGATGAGCGTAATTGGTGTATTGAGCTGCCATGTGTTATGCGGATTTTCTGTTGTTCTGTGAAAAAATCATTACTGTTGAAGATTTTTTTTAAAAATTAATTTAAATTAAATAAAAAATAAACTTTAATTTTTAATTTTTTTAGTAATCGAAATTTTAAAAAAGAAAAAATCGTAAAATTGCGATTTTCATAAGAAATAATTATTCGATTGCGCTCAAATTTCACACGAATATATTAATTCATAAAATTAAGGTTCTGTGAAAAAATCATTACAATCGGATAAAGCATGTAGGTGTTATAAGTCAAAGAATTGTTTTAAAAAGAAAAAACCCGTAAAATTTTGATTTTCATAAGAAATAATTTTTCGATTGCGCTCAAATTTCACACGAATATCTTAATTCATAAAATTATGGTTCTGTGAAAAAATCATAACAATCGGATAAAGCATGTAGGTGTTATAAGTAGAAGAAATTTTTCAAAAATCGAAAAAAATCGTAAAATTGCGATTTTAATGAGAAATAATTTTTCGATTGCGCTCAAAAACGTGGCAGTTCTAAGTTCAGAGATTTCGAAGGCCTCCATAAAATTTCATCGCAATTGGAGTATCGGTTTAGCCGGAATCGTGCGGACAAACACACAAAAATACAAAAAAAAAAAAACATTCCGGATTTTTTTCTCCAGTGTAGTGAAATGGAATCTTTGCTTCGCTCGCTACGCTCATCCAATTACAAAATGGAAAGTACATAGTAGCTTGTTGTTAGTATAAATATTGTACCATACAATGAGAAAAGGTTTAATAATTTTACTAAAACTATTTTTGTTCAGTTTTACATTTAAAACATCTGGGCCCTTCCCCAACATATGACTACACCATGTACTATCTGCACCAATAAAAGACTATCAATTGTTTTTCAGTATGTGTTGAAACGACGAACCACAATTCGCAATGCCCAGAAATCTCTCTTCCGTAAGCCGATTGTTGCTGTGAGTTACGACGATGACCAGCCTCAATACCTTAATTATCCAGCACCTCCTCCTAGAAGGTAGGTTTTATGTATTTAAAAGTAAACATTCTAAAATATTCACTCAAATGCATGTCATAAGGACATTGGGAAATTTCCCACTTGAATATGTATAGTTAGTCTTGGGAAGGAACGCGTTCCTAATAACGCGTTCCCGGGAACTCGTTCCTTTTTCAGGAACTTTTGTGGGAACGCATTCCTTTTCTTAGATCAGGAACTTGTAACGTCAAAGTTACTATTTCGTGGGAACTTGGAACGAATTTAACGTTCCTTAATAAGTTCCTTTCACCGTCGTAATCCCGTCGAATTCCAGTACCTGATATCGTAAACTGCAGTATGAAAAAATCTTGTGACATCTTGTGTTTTCGAAAATGGCACCACCCTCGACAGATGGTTTGGGACTCACTTTAATAAATAAGAGTTATGATAAATTAACTCCCATCACATTTATTATTATTTAAATCAGTGATGGTGTAAGGAACGTGAAAGGAACTAACTTCCTTTTTTAGGAACGAGGAATGTTTCAGTTCCTTTTTTTTTGAAAAGGAACGAGGAACGTCTCAGTTCCTTTTTAGGCAGAAGTAACTTAACTTTTCAAAGTTCCTTTTTGGGGGGAACGTGCCCAAGACTGTGTATAGTTATTTAGTTATTAACTTATTAGTTACCCTATTGATTGTTTATTTAAACTAAAAAAAGTATCCTGCATGGAAAGTAAAAACTCAGTCTGCCGCAGAACAAATGTTGATAGTTTCTTTGTTATTGCTTAAGGCTATCCGTTTCTAGAAAATAATTTTGTGTCAACTATAGTGTAAACACATATTAGCACATTAGTGTGTAGAAGTTTGGCTGTATCTTACCAATACATTCTAGTTACATAATGATAATCGTTAATACAAAATTATTTATGTGTTCCAGAATTCCACCTACCGTGCCGGAGTAGCAGAGCACTTATTCCAAAGCTCTGTTTGTAAAAGTAAACGAATGACCAAAATCATTTATATTTTTGGGACCAACTGTACAGCATTAATGAAATAATTGATTTATTTCAGAACAAATACAAAATTCCATGTTTTGTAATTTAAAACAGTAGCTATTTAGCTTGATGTGTTCCAAGTGGTTTTTTGGTTAATTAATAGTATTATTAACCATAGTTTTCAAGTGCTTTAATAGTGAAGATTATTCACATTTTCTGGTTAAGGTTTCTACAGGACCAGGACACTCTTACAAAATTGTAGCACTTGAGACCATTTCTTGCCTTTTGGGCGGGTAAATATCAATAAATATATAATATAACCTTTATTTGGGTATGATTGTTTTAATTGTTGTGAAATTATTTCCTTTAAGTTAAAAACCTAAAATAAAATTATGGATACATGCATCTGTGCTTCAAATGCTCTAAGTACATTCTTATGCGGACCATTTTCTTATTTTGAGACATGATAGACAATGATGCATTCTTAGATATTACTGTATTTACTCAATAATAGGCTACCCTTAAGTATCTTTTTCTTGTGCAAAGTTGGCCTTTTCAGCCATTCTTTTTTCTTGCTATGGATACATGCATCTGTGCTTCAAATGCTCTAAGTACATTCTTATGCGGACCATTTTCTTATTTTGAGACATGATAGACAATGATGCATTCTTAGATATTACTGTATTTACTCAATAATAGGCTACCCTTAAGTATCTTTTTCTTGTGCAAAGTTGGCCTTTTCAGCCATTCTTTTTTCTTGCTATCTAATACTAGACGGCCTCCTTTTCTGTCTTGCTCAGTTTGTCGGGCAGGGAGTCAATGTCAGTCTTTTTATCCACCCCCTTATTTTGACTACTCAGATTTTAAAGATAAGGATATATAAATTTTAAATACTATTGACAAATGACTGCACTTTACTTTTTGAACTTGATAATTATAAATATACTCAAGGCTTATCTCGCATAGTTAAGTTACAGTTGCGGTGCCGTTTATTTAGCCTCTTATACATTCTTACTACATTTGAATAATGTGTAGAATTTCAAGTTGTCAAATAAATACAGTACATATGTTTTGTACTCTACTTTATTATTGCTTAGTGATTGAGAAAGTTTGAACTGGCTTGCCGGTGGATCTGTAAATCCCGCCACATACCAAACCAAAGTGTTATTCCCCCCCCCCCCCCCCCGCCCGACCTGAAATTGTTCGAAAACATTCTAGGTACTAATAATATTTTTATATTTAAATTTTTAATTACAACTACACAAGTCAACTTGAATGCATTGATTTAAATTTAACATAAAACAAAAGTATATTCTTGGCACCAAGTACAGCCTACTAAGGCCGCTCTGCTGGCAGCCACGGAGCCATGGAGGAGAGTATGATCATTGATAAAGAGATTGTATGGGGAAGAATGGAATAGGATGGAAGGAGATCATACCACTCCATACTGGCAAGATGAGAGAGCTAGGAAGATGTGAAAGAGATACTAATGTGTGAGGATAGAAATAATTGTGGATGGATTTGATTGCTAACCAATCTGACCCTGCCAGAAGCAGGAAATAGCAATGGATGGTAATGATCCGTATTTTTAAAATATATGTGGCAATAATCATGTATCTGTTAGGACTATACCGAATACCCAGATCCTTGTACCCTTAGATTCAGATGCAGATTCAGATTTTATTCACCAACTAGACAGGTACATGGCACACTGTATGGGCATCGTCAATGTGTGTATGTTACATTAATACAAAATTACACAACAATATATTTAAACAATGTAGGTACAATATAAAGCTTAGTATTTAAAACAGTAATATTTAAAACAATAAAATACTTCTAATACCAGGTGTGAGGCTAGGTTCAGCCTCCATTCACACTTATCCCACATCCAACCATTTCCCTGTACTTCCTCCGCTTGGTATCATAATAATGAGTCACCAGGTCAACGACACATCCTCCTTTGGCCTTAAGATTGAAAAAATTCTTGAAGAGAATAGTAACCTTTGCTACACAAATGTGATTTTAGTTCTTGTTTGAATATTGTGGCTTGTTTGATGCTCTTAATTTGTGTAGGAAGTTTATTGTATATTGCGATACACAGATAGTGTGGCCCTTTGGCATACATTGTTGTCTTATGATGGGGTACATGGAGACTATTCTGGGAGCGAGTAGGATAGCTATGTACAGAAGAGTTTGTTAAAAAAAGTTTCTGATTGGTATGCACAAAGAGTGCTGCAGTTAGTATGAGTGAGCATGTGACTGTTAAAATGTTGAGCTTGGGAAACAGTTTGCGGCATGATTGCCAAATTGATGCTCCCGATAGTATACGAATGGCTCGTTTTTGTAGAATGAAAACACGATGTGCACTAGAGGACCCCCCCCAAAATAAGATTGCATATGCTATATGTGAATGTAAATGAGCATGGTATACTAGTTTTAATACAGACAGGTCAACGAGTGGTTTCAGCCTACGAAGCAGATAACAGCTACTTCTGATTTTGGCGCATAGTTGATCCACATGTGGCGACCAATTAAGAGTGTCTGTTAGGACTAACCCAAGGAACTTCGCCATTGTGTTTCGGCTAATAGACTTCCCATTGCTTCGAATGAGTGGACTCGAGATTTGGGATGTGTATGAAGAATGAAAGGAAAGGTATACACTTTTTGCTGGTTGTAGGGCAAGGAGGTTTGTCTGGCAATAAGATTCCATTGCATTGGCTTGTGAATTTGCCACCGCTATAAGCGATTCCGTGAATTTCTTGTCTGCTGTTAAGAGATGACTGAAGTCATCTACATATTGCGTTACTTTCCCCTCTTTTAAGTAATTCGATGCATCATTCACATATAATAGGAATGCAAGAGGTCCAAGGATTGTTCCTTGTGGAACACCGCTTTTTACCATGAGGGGAGAAGAGAAGTGATGGCTTGTAGTGCCGTTGATGGTATTGTTAATTACTGCAATCTGTGAACGTTCTGATAAAAAAGATGATATCCAATCCTTAGCTTTCCCTCTAATTCCCAGAATATCAAGTTTATTAAGAAGACGAGCGTGGTCAATAGTGTCAAACGCTTTACTTAAATCATAAAATATCCCTAAAGCTACCTCACTGTGATCTAGGGCTACATACAGAGAGTTTAAGAACATGAAAATTGCAGTGATGGTCGATTTGTTTTTTTGGAAACCGTGTTGGTTAGGTGTTATTATCTCATATTTGCTTAAAAATTCTGATATACGATTATACATGGCTTTTTCAAAAATCTTAGAAAATGATGAGATTAATGATATTGGCCGGTAATTGCTAGGGTCCTGTTTATTCCCTTTAAGTTTGTATAGTGGTATAACTTTCGACAATTTTAGTTTGGATGGGAATATGCCCGATACAAACGATTCATTTATGAGAAATGATAGTGGTTCTGCAATAAGGTTGTGACATTTTGCTAGAATTGAGCCGGGTATGCCATCTAGTCCCGAAGAATGTTTCTTACCAAAGCTCTTAATAATATTAGAAACTTCCTTAGGGGAAGTGGGGTAGAGGAAGATTGAATGGGGTTGGTGATATTCATCGAGAGCTGGTGTTGATAACCCCGCTTTTTGTGTTGGTCGTGAATTAACTCCTAGCTCTATGAAAAACTCATTAAATTGTTCCGCAACGATTTTAGGATCCGATATAACATTGCCGTTTATATTCAAGGTTAGGTTACTTTTCTGCTGGGGTGCTATTGTTGAAGTTTCAAGTTGAAGGTTTGCCAAGTTTTTCGTTTCCCTCCCTGGCCACAAAACTCTGGTGTCCCGGATTTCTTAGACTTAATCACAATCATCTTATTTGTATCTCTGCAACCTTTGGTGGATGAGAGATGGGCTCAACTCCACAGAAATGTTCAGTCAACGTCTCTGGAAGAGGAAACAAAGACATGTTAATCTGTCAGGCTCAGACAGCAATCCAAACTAAATAAAATCAAATCTAATGCTCTATTGTAATGTGTGTTTTTTTTGGTTTATTTGGATTAAGGACACGTCAACCGTTAGGTCATAATGCACCACTCTAGCCTAGGGGATGTGGGGAGGAGGGGCCCATGCTGGTCAGAACCAGCCACAGGGGCAATGTGTTTATTTTATTTAGTTTTGATTGCTGTCTGAACTACAACAAAAGTAAAAACAAAGATAATAATATTATTTATTGATTCATAGCAATAGTTTTAAAAGTTTGCCCGACTATTGGCAATTGCTGTGAATCTATAACCCTATGTTCATATGTAATAGAATAGTACCTAATATTATTCATATATTGAGTTGGGATAGGCATCGATTATCGAGGAATATCGTTATGAACGTACAATAATGAAAAAGTTGATTTAGGTCAAATTTGAAATTTCATAATTTAAGGGGCTTTTTAATAATAACTATCAAAGGAAAATTTTGGCTTATTTCGATAACAAAGTGATCGCACATAATATGGTAAATATCTTCCTATCGAAGTTTTATCATAAAAGTATAGGAAACTTGAAACATTACCGTTGTTCTGTAGTATGTTCGTAATCCGAGATTTTTTAAAAATCAATTTTATTATCGATAATAGTGAAAATTATCGATAAATTCAATAATAGACTTAATAGCGATAATCAAAATATTTGCCAATATCTAATCAATAATATCAAATATCAAATATCCATCGATAAAATCAATATCTTTACCAATCCTTTGTAATCCTGTCAAATAAGAATTTTTGGAGGAAAAAATTGCGATGTCGCTAAATTTTTGCAGAGACCTTCCTTAAATGATACTTATCAACATACTAAAACTCCCCTACAATCGGACTGGAGCTTCGGCCGCCATATTGGAAAATGGCGGCCAAAAAGTGTTTGTTATCGAATATCTCCAAATTGGTTGGAGATAGACAAAATGTCTCAATGGCAAAAATATTCCCCATTTAATTCCCTACAAAACAGGTGTCTTTTATAGTTTTGGTAGGGGCAAAGGTTACGTCACAAAATCGTGGTTTATATGTTGCTCATTGGAGTACCAGCTTATTTCCAATTTTTCACGCCCAGCATCAAACAATGCCCGGTAAATCCGTAAGAAATCGATTTAAATACAAAATGACTTTTGTACGGGGTTCATGAAAGCTTCCATTAGTATTTTAAAAAATCAGTTCTGCGAAATCGGATTTTGCATTTACCCGGAATTTGGATTTTTCCATTGTTGGCATTTCCTAAAAAATGCCATATTTTACTGTCCATTATTAAGCACTAAATAGCATTGGAGGAAAAATTCTTTCTACGCACATTGAAATGACTTAAATAATGATCCGATTACAACCAAAGTTTAAATCCAATATGGCTGCTCATTCCTTATATTCACAATATGAATACTGTTTTCGTGCTGTTTTTACACTCTTTTTGTTACATAATTCACTTTGATGTTGTGGATATTAGGAATTAGCAGCCATATTGGATTTAAACTTTGATTGTAATCGGATCATTATCTCAGACACTTCAATGTGCGTAGGAAGACATTTTTCCTCCAATGCGATTTAGTGCTGAATAATAGACAGTCAAAAAGGGCATCTTTGAGGAAATGCCAACAATGGAACAATGCTGCAAACATATCAACGATGTACGTATTTTAAACATACCTCCTATTGAGTGAATATTTCCTTGCTCTCCTTCCTTGAAGAGCAGTTTCAAAGGGTGGATGTCGTCGAACTCGACTCTCGAGACACAACCCACGAACCCTTTCTTCATCGACTCATTCCTTCCAATATACATGTACTGGATGTCGTTAAATCGGGCATCCACAGAGTCATTTATCCAGAATGTATATTCATGTTGTTTGTAGTTGTCAACTTGAATTGTAAGTGTAGACCCAGAATCTCGTCGTGTTATACGCAGGTCGTGGTGTTGACCGAGGCCAAAATGATAACCGGGGTAAATAACGCTTTGTGGTTCAAATCCAAAATCAAAAGCCACATGCAGATGACCTGAAAAAACATTACCTCAAAAAAACTAGTTTCACGTATTGAAATGACCACGACCCACGTTCTAGCGCACCTTATCAAGGACATCCAGTTTATAATGATATTTATTTATTTAATGTAGGCCTATTCTATTCAGTTGCAAAAACCGATTTACAAAGGAAGAGGGCAACTAAATCAAATTAAGTAAAGTTTGAAATAATAATATTACAACAACAATGTACAATAAGAACTTTTTTTTACAACATATTATGTAAAATAAAATAAAAATGAAGTGACATGAATTAAAATGAATCAAAATATATATTCTAGGAAAAAATATTAGAAAAATGACAAAAAATAAAATGTTGATTTATAATGGTTGTGTAACATACCACTTCGTGAAATCCTGATGATGAGATACTCTCCAGAAGTGTTTGAGAATAAGCCCAGAAGGAATCCTTTACCAACATCAACAGCAGTAAATCCTACACGGATCCTCTCGGCAATGGTAGACCTTTCACTGCCGATAAAGCTGTACTTGATCCCAGACCTAGGATCACCCATCATCACCCCTATCTCTGTAACATAATAAAATACACTACATTTATACACTAGGAAGCTTCACAAGCGCTTTTTTGTTGCGTTGATGGATGAGCTTTTTTTAAGTTTCTAGTTTGCGTGAGATATCTTTACTTTTGCAAGTGCTTAACTTTGCTGCCTACGCATTGTAGGTGATTGTTGTCAACGACGACGTGAGAAACTAGGGCGCTTCAACCGGTTAGGTCATATTGCGCCGCCTGTGTTTATGACAATTGACTAGATGAGTTGATGGTGTGTTTGATTATTATTATTAATATAATTATAATTACTATTATTATTATTATTATTATTATTATTATTATTATTATTATTATTATTATTATTATTATTATTATTATTATTATTATTATTGAACGAGTGAGCGTAGCGAACGTAGTGATTTCCATTCGACTTAAACGGCCCTTACGGTTTTTCTGCGTGCGTGCGTGTGTGTGTGTGTGTGTGTGTACGTTGAAAATCAGCCGAATCGCTGAACAAATTGCGCTGAAATTTTAAACGGACATCCGGTACGAGTTTATTGAGAACTGTTAACAAAATCAGCAAGATTCATTGCGATTTAAACCTACAAGAAATAATAAACTGAGAAATAGACTTCCAATGTTTAGAAATTATTTTAACGACAATGTTTTAGATTTTGAAAAGATATTTTTTGTTTGTTTTTCGCCTGGCCGTGAAATGCCGTGTCCATGCAAGGTCAGTCGAATGTTGGACGTCAAGGTACCCCCAAATTCCGCACGTAGATTGAGTAAACCTTGCAATATTTTCACGTATTTCGTACTGGCTATGTTAACCATAGTAGGCCCTATTGCCACAGATGATGGACTACACTGCGTTATATGCATTTCAAAACATGTTTATAATTATTTTTGAAATGCAATCTAGAAATTACAAAATCTTTCCCGACCAGGGGATTGAACCCACGTCTCCCACATTTCGGCTACAAGGGCGCTTTAGCCAACTAGACTAGGGAAACGCCAAAGTCGTAGTTAGACGAGTGAGCGAGTCATGTGGTGAGTACCCGGGAACATTTGCATTTAAGTTTGATAATTATATTCGTATAGATAATAGGGTATTGGTGGAAATCACTGTGCCGGAGGTTGCTGTTGTTGGCAGTCTTCAACTGAATATTCCGTGTGACTGCCGGGTCTTGCTTAATGTTAGATTGTTGGTCCGGGAGTTGTGTAAATGTTTAGGCCATAGTTTAGGCCAAAATGCTCCAATGTAGCCTATATGATAGGCTAGGGAGGCCTAAGGTAAGGGGAAGAAAAGAAATGTTACCGGGTACTCAACACATGGCTCACTCACTCGTCTAACAACGACTTTGGCGTTTCCCTAGTTATTGGATGAGCGAAGCGAAGACTTCAATTTCACCGACCCCCCAAAAAATTTAGCTCGGGTGTTTTTTTTTTTTTTTTTTTTTTTTTTTTTTTTTTCCGTCTGTTTGTTCGCTCTCTACCGGGCAAACGGCATATCCGATCTTGATGAAAATTTGACAGGACCTTCGAAATCTCTGAACTTAGAGGTGTATTGTTTTTGGGTACAATCGAAGAAATATTTCTCATGAATATCGTACTTTTACGATTTTTTTCGATTTTTAGTGCGATATTTTCGTGACATTTGGGCCGATTCTGACCAAACGGGTGGGGCTACAATGTTCATATTTCACATGGACATTAAGGTAATGGTGATGTATTGCTTTCTGAAAGAAAAAGTTGAAAAAGTTATCCAGAATTTATAGAAATAAAGCTTTTAATATAAGTTTTTGATTTTTTGTACGATATTTTCGTGCCATTTGGGCCAATTCTGACTAAACGAGTGGGGCTACAACGTTCAAATTATACATGGACATTAAGGTTATGGTGATGTAGTACCTTATCAAAGAAAAAGTTGAAAAAGTTAGCAAGAATCCATAGAAATAAAGCTTTTAATATAAGTTTTTTACGGTAAATAATACCAAATGACAAGAAACAAGAGAAACTTGACAAATATCACCTACAATGCGTAGGCAGCAAAACAAAGCACTTGCAAAAGTAAAGATATCCCACGCAAACTAAAAACTTTAAAAAGCTCATCCATCAACGCGGCGGGACTTTAGCGTTTTCCTAGTATTATTATCATTATTACATTATCATTTCATATATCATATTATTTTATTATTATTATTACTATTTGAATATATTA
>JAMZAV010009781.1:0-42014 GCA_024449915.1 Sweltsa coloradensis
ACATACAAAGAATTATGTTATACAAGATATTTAAAAAGAAAAAAAACCGTAAAATTACGATTTTCATGAGAAATAATTTTTCGATTACGCTCAAATTTCACACGAATATCTTAATTCATAAAATTAGGGTTCTGTGAAAAATCATTACAATCGGATAAAGTATGTAGGTGTTATAAGTCGAAGAAATTTTTTAAAAATCGAAAAAAATCGTAAAATTGCGTTTTTTATGAGAAAAAAATTCCCGATTGCGCTCAAAAACGTGGCAGTTCTAAGTTCAGAGATTTCGAAGGCCTCCATAAAATTTCATTGCAAACGGAGTATCGGTTTAGCCGGAATCGTGCTGACAAACACACAAAAATACAGAAAAAAAGAGAAAGAAGGAAAGAAAAAAAAAAACATTCCGGATTTTTTTCTCCAGTGTAGTGAAATGGAATCTTCGCTTCGCTCGCTACGCTCATCCAATAAATAAGATTAAAAATGTGATTCAGTTATTTTAAACTTTGAATAAGACTTAATTTAATAATTAGCTCGGGTAACGGTGTTGAAAAAAAGTAACAGTCTTTACAAAAAAGTTACTTTTCTAATAGTAATAATTTTTTTAAGATCATGTTGCTTGTTAGTGTACAAATCAGTCAACCTAAAGATGAAATCCATCTAATCCAACAAGTTTGTGTTGAGTTTAAAGTAAAGAGACACTACGGGTAACGGTCTTGACAAAAAGTAACATTCTTGACAATGTGATCACTGAAAATCAATAAAAACAAGTGTTTTGTTACTTTTGAGTATGGCAATGAATTACAACTTCTCCCTTCAAAACACATCTACAGTTGCAGGAAATTAATGCAGTAATCCACGATGCCCTTGGTAATGTTACTTTTTGAAAGTAACATACCTGACAAGTAACGGTCATGACATTTTTATATTCATAAATAAATATCAGTACAAATGCCATGTGCATAAAAGTAGGGTTGTGTTTTCTAGGATTTGGAACTTGATTGTAATGTAATTATAGTGTTTAATCAAAGATAAAATTAAAAATTAATGATCTTAACTTGGTAACATTCATGACCAATAATTAAAATACTCGCCTTTTATTTGTTCCCTTCTCAATTTTAACAGATATCATTGAAAAATCAAACAAACTTCAATGGTGTCATATCATGGACTCTTGTTCTTGTTCTTCTTCATTGATCCACTGCCTTCTACACTTTATTTTTATTTATTTTTTGCACGGTAACGGTCATGACATCAATATTATTACCACAGTAGGGACGAACACTCCTTACTTGATATTTCTTGGAAAATGTTATTATATAAAAATGTCTTAAACATCGATTAGTACTTAATTATTATTTCTGCTTTCATTTTCACCAAGAGATTAAAATAGTATAAAGTGAAAAATCCAAACAGCTTACTGAAACACTTCTGGTTTTGTGGATAGGGACATAGGTTTTAGCACATTTTGCATTACGTAATAGTGAATTAAAGATCGGCCTTGCAAGATAGAAATGCAAAAATTCATGGAGCTAAAAACTATAAGTATTCTGAAAATGTACAACCAAAATTTATGCAAATCAATATCTTGATCTAAAAAAAAAATAATATTAAGGTGGGACAGCACAAGGGTCATTTTATTTGAGAATGACCCAACCCCCCAAAAAATTAGCTCGGTTGTTTTTTTGTTTGTTTTTCTGTCTGTTTGTTCGCTCTCTACACTGGGCAAACGGCATATGCGATCTTGATGAAAATTGGAGGGGACCTTTGAAATATCTGAATTTAGACTTGCCACGTTTTTGGGTAGGCCCTACAATTGAAGAAATATTTCTCATGAATATCGTACTTTTACGATTTTTAACGATTTTTAATGTCGATATTTTCGTGATATTTGGCTCGCGACCGGGCAAACGACTACTCCGATCTTAATGAAACTTTATGGGAACATTTGAAATCTTAAAAATGAAATATATTATGCTTTTAGGGACATTTAAAGAAATATTTCGCATAGAAATCGTAGGCCTACTTTTACGATAAAAAAAATAAAAAGTAATATTTTCATGATGTTTGGGACGATTCTGACCAAACGGATGGGGCTACAACGTTCATATTCAACATGTACATTAAGAGTATAGTGATGTTCTGCCTTTTGTTATCTCACTCATACTAAAAAGTAACAAAAAGCTCACATATCAATGCGACTAAAAAAAGCGTTCGCGAAGCGGCCTAGTATTCATTAAGTCCCAATTGAAAACTATGGACATTCTTTGCTTACAAAAACCACATGTGAAAAAGCTAACAGATTGAATAGGGAATATTCCACTTAATATTTTATTTTAATTCTTATTCATGTCTTAATAGTCACTGCACTTTTTTTTATTTAAAAAAAAAAATGTTTTTTGTGTAATTTAAACAAGAAGTAAATTGGACCCCCAGTTTGCGCGCCAAAAACGAGCGTGCGCCATCTTTAGACGGTACTACGTCATAACTGTGTTGAGTCAAGGCCAATTGGAAACTAAATGTACGT
The DNA here is from genome assembly GCA_024449915.1 of Sweltsa coloradensis. Classification (NCBI taxonomy): domain Eukaryota; kingdom Metazoa; phylum Arthropoda; class Insecta; order Plecoptera; family Chloroperlidae; genus Sweltsa; species Sweltsa coloradensis. Next base: position 2,522 of record JAMZAV010009781.1, read on the forward strand.
ATATTTGTACATATTTACATACAGACGGCGGTGCTCGCCCATCCGCTCAACACAAACAACTCCACAGGGATGTACATTTTCACCGTCTTTTGTTTTTCTTTTTTCGTATGTGACAGGAGATTTCCCGAGATCATTGTGATAAAGAATAACGAGCATTTTGTCTTGAATTTTTGCATAGCCTAGGACTATCATGGTATTCTTTATCTACAATAGGCTTTAATTAGTCATCAAAGTAAGGTTTTTGTGCGGGATGTGTGTCAGAACATGAACGTGCAGGCCTAGGGTTGGCAAGCTAAGCCTAGGGCTTGTCAAGTGAGTAATTTTAGTATTCACATACCAATGCCTATATCCTACAGGAACGATTGGCCTAGACTGTTGTCTTATAAATAATTTTCTACGTCTAGGCCTAGACCTAGGACTGTTTCAGTTTTGTTTTTTGATTGCAATGTCAACTTTTCTCGTTTTCCGGCTAGGTGTTAAATGTAAAATGTTCGCCATCTGTTTACATTACTGTAGGCTACGCTAGGCGCTGCTTTGTTTAAAACACCGCCGTCTTGATGTAGGGGAAGTAGGGGATACTTGAGACACAGGGATACATGAGACGTTTGCTATAAAAGCTGAGAAAACAGCATTTTTTAAACTTTTTTTTTTAATGTTGGTAAACCTGCTTAAATGCACTACTGTAGAAAATGGCTGCCCTTGGGTTGAATTTGGAAGGAAGATATTATCAAAACTGTGTTTTGGAGCTACAAAAGTAAGTATTTTCACTTTTTGTAGATTTCAAACTATATTTGGTATTTAGGGGTTTGTAAAAATTACTTTTTGTAAATAAGTTAAGCATGTCAAAGGCTTCATTTTGCAGTCAACATTCCAAGGTACAACTTGTTAGGTTATGATGATGCATCCACATTTTTGGGAAATTGTGTTTTGGTGGGGATACTTGAGACAAATTTTTTGGGGATACTTGAGACATGACTTTATTGCTTAAGTTGAGGTATTTTACCACAGTTAACTCATTCAGACCATAATTAAATTGGCACAAATTAGGATATTTTAATTTAAAAATTAACATTTCGTGATTTTTTCTGATATTTTTAGTATTTTTTTTATATTTTTCATTGTAATATTTAAGGAATTATGGGAAATTTTGGATTTCAAATAAAAGCAACGTTTGATGTTCAAATGTAAATTTTAAGTGCATTTCTAAAACTAGATTTTTTTCGGAATTTGTTGCATATTTTGGATTTTCTGTATCTCAAATACTGGCAAAACTATTAATATTTTAAATATCCGGGAAAAAACCAAAAACACTTTTTTTTGCCCGTTTTTACACATTTCAATTTTCAATCTGCTCTAAAAACGGTACTATTCGTCCTATCGCAATGCGGTTAAAAAAATGTGAATTTGAATTCCCCAATTTTTTTGAATTTTTTGTTGGCCAAATTGAAAAAACTTCAAGTCTTATTTAAAAAAAATCAAAATTGTTATGTCCATTATAATGGACACGTGGTCTGAATGAGTTAAACTCAATATAACATTTATTTAGTATTTCTAGGCCTAGGGTTAGGCCTAGGCCTAGGGCTATGTTTATGGCTATGCTATTATATTAAACGCAACAAAAAAATTCAAATTGAAAGTGATTCATCTAGCATTGACGACGTTTAGGCGCTTTCGGATTCTGAGAATGAAGATATGACTCTCAATGAAGATTGTGACTTTAAAATGTTTTCCATAGACAACTGGGTAATTGTAGAGCTAGCAATCCCAACTGTTAACGGCAAGATCCGGTGGTATGTCGGTGTCTTACAGACGAAAGTGGGACACTTGTGGGAGTTCCGTAGCTGTCTCGTTAAAAAAGGGAAACATTTCAAATGGCCTGAAGAAGAAGACATTAGCATCATTGATGCTGTGCAAGTTAAATAGATCCTCAAGGCACCTTCAAATTGGTTTATCGGCAGCCGTCTAACCGGGTTTTCTTTTACCGACAATTTCAGTGGTTATAGCATCGAATAAAAAATCAAAATGTGTTGAAATGTTTCTACGATAAACATAATATGTTGCCTAACCAATGTCTCATACCCTATTATGCTATTATGGAACAATAAATAAAGCTATATCACATAAACATAGATCTAGTACTCTGTCTCAAGTGTCCCCTGTATCCGTCTCAAGTATCCCTAGCTTGGGGATACATGAGACACAATGCACCAATGGATTCAATTATTTCTCAAGCTTACTGTATGCAACCATTTGCCTTGTTATGAAGAAATATATTAGCTAACATAATAAGCTATAAGTGATAAAAATATGGATCAAAAATATTCACCCATCTAGTTGCTATGAACGAATAAAAAAAAAGTGTCTCAAGTATCCCCTGCCTCCCCTATATCTCGATCCTACTATAACACTATTCCAACATCTTTGGTCTGGATGTATGTTTATCCAGACGGCGTTGGATCAACACAGTTCTGACGTCACAGTCGTTTTTGCCGCTTTAAAAAACTGCTGCTTTTAAAACGGCTATAAATCACTGGATTATTATTTCACGGAAAAACAAAGAACATATTTGTAATCGGGACGAAATACTTCTTCTAAAACATCTATTCGTACAGTATTTGGCGGAAGTGGAATATTCCCTATTGTGATCTAGGTTTTGGCCAATCTTAATCTTCCCATTGAAAATCATGATTAAAAAACAAACACTATTTTAGACGATGTGTTAGCATTGATACTTGATTCTGATTTTTTGTACATGTTATCTAATTGGATGAGCGTAGCAAGCAAAGCGAAGATTCCATTCTACTAGGCCTACACTGGAGAAAAAACTCCGAAATGTTTTTTTTTTTTTCTTTTTTGTATTTTTGTCTGTTTGTCCACACGATTCCGACTAAACCGATACTCCCATTGCGATTAAATTTTATGGAGGCCTTCGAAATCTCTGAACTTAGAACTTCCACGTTTTTTAGTGCAATCGAAAAATTATTTCTCATGAAAATCACAATTTTACGATTTTTATTTTTTTTTAAATTTCTTCGATTTATAACACCTACATGCTTTATCCCATTATAATGATTTTTTCACAGAACCTTAATTTTATGAATTTAGGTATTCGTGTGAAATTTGAGCGCAATCGAAAAATTATTTCTCATGAAAATCAAAATTTTACGGGTTTTTTCTTTTTTAAATCAATTCTTTGCCTTATAACACCAACATGCTTTATCCGATTGTAATGATTTTTTCACAGAACCTTAATTTTTTGGATGAGCGTAGCGAGCGAAGCGAAGATTCCATTTCACTACACTGGAGAAAAAAATCCGGAATGTTTTATTTTTCTTCTTTTTTTTGTATTTTTGTCTGTCTGTTAACACGATTCCGGCTAAACCGATATTCCGATTGCGATGAAATTTTATGGAGGCCTTCAAAATCTCTGAACTAAGAACTGCCACGTTTTTGAGCTCAATCGAAAAATTATTTCTCGTGAAAATCGCAATTTTACGATTTTTTTAAATTTCTTCGACTTATTACTCCTACATGGTTTATCCGATTGTAATGATTTTTTCACAGAACCTTAATTTTATGAATTAATATATTCGTGTAAAATTTGTGCGCAATCCAATAATTATTTCTTATGAAAATTTCAATATAACGATTTTTTCCTTTTTTAAAATTACAATTAATTAAAAATATTTAAGTTAATTTTTTATTTAATTTAATTTTAAAAAAAATCTTCAACAAAGTTCTGATTTTTTCACAGAACAGAAAATCCGCATAACTTATGGCAGCTCAATGCACCAATTACGCTCATCCAACAACGCGGCGGGACTTAAGCGTTTTCCTAGTATGAAGATTCAGATACCTAATAGATAACAAGAAATATTATCTAAGATAAGATAATAGATACTTTGAAATCATGTTATCTAGATAAGATAATAGATAACACAATGTTACATCTAGATGATTAAATCTAGATAACGGCACAACACTGGTCATGCAAAACAGGGCTACAAAAATGGTACAGGCTTACGGATATAGGACAGAGCTTAGTACGCAAGAAAAAAGAGACAGTCTAAACTCTAAATATACCTAGCATTGAAGTTTTTTTCTCAAGGTGTGACATTCTGTTCCTACATAAGGGCATGAGTAGACAAATTGATCTGGATCCTCTTGAACGTCTATCGCTCGACTACAGGGGAGTTCACCTGGGGCGAGGACCCAGACAAGGAGTTCTGCTCAGGCCATCTCGAGCCAACACGGGATCCTATCAAAACTCCTTTTACCACCGTGCCTCGCGGATTTGGAGCTATCTCCCTACTGAAATTCAACTGGTAGTGAATTCAACAGGGCTATATAAAAACTTTTAAGTAGGGTCAACATGAACCTTCTTTTTCATACACCATACTGGCAAACCATAACTTGACAGTGTTGTACTAAACGGTGTGGCATTGGAGAGTTTTAGGATGTGCTACCGCAATTCAATTATATAAATTGTAATTATGCTTATTTCTTAACTTATACTATCAATTTAGACCTATTTAATGTGTGACTCGTTGGTCTTGTAGTTAGCGTAGCCCTATCTGCTTCCAATGCAGAAGGTCAGGGTTCGATTCCCGTCATAGTCAGAAGTTTTTTAACTTCTGATTTGGACTTAAGTCCATCAGTTCTTGTCTTAGGAGTTTGTAAACGGTGACTTTGGAGCTGTCCTAGCAACGAGGCACATAATAAATTCAAAAGTTGTTCTGAATCGGCCTTGTTGATTCTGGCGTTGATCCGCGGGTGTTCGCACTGTCCATACCACTGATTGCTATATTTCCTATTAAAAATAGGCCATCGATCTTTGGTTGGTTATCGCTTACTCGTCGATTGCGTCGGGGTCTACAGGATTGGCTTGGTCGCTTTGATTTACTATCCCCCACTGAAAATCAGTTATATATAACTGAGTAGGTAGACTCTAAATACAATTATCTGCATTACATCTAGCAAACTGATTCAGATGATGGGTGTGTTTTTACTCATTTTATTGTAATTAACAGTTGAAGTAACTGTAGGCTAATTGTCACTGGTATTACTATGATAATATGCAATAACTTTTAATAATTAACTAAACAGCATTTTAGCTCTGCCAATACTATAGTATTATTTCATTATATTATGGTCACTCAAAAAAAAAAAAATGTCTTTTTTTTTCATCTCAAATGTTGTCAGATTTGTAATACCGGTATGCCTAGGCCTACCGGTTACATTGAAATTAAAAATTAACATTTAACAAAACATCTAAAATATAACCTACCGGTACTGACTATTACGTAGGTAGGTGCCTTTTTTCCGCCATTTCCGCCAGGCTACCAGCCAATAGTACGATAGACATTAGGGATGGGATAGTGTACACGTGTAAACGTGTACACGTTTTCATGCGATTACACGTTTACTGTTTTTACAAAATAATAAACGTGGGTGCGTGTCCCTATGCTGTGTGCGGCCAGCCGCCGGCCGTGCGGCCGGCCTTGCCTCACGAGAGAGGAGCGAGCCTGTCTTGATAGCTCTGTCTTCCCGACTGACGGTGCGCACGCGCACTGCGCATAAGGCGTATAGTGAGACAAAGTGCTATCTCTACAGCTCTCCATGTAGTCTGTACTGACGCTTCGCTTTTTGCATCATCCAAGGAACTGTGACCTGCGCAGTAGACGTACTTACCAACTCGATCGCTACCACTGACGCGTGAATAGGCGCTACACCAATAAATAGATCGCGTACTGTAAATCATTTTTTTTTTTTTTTAGCAAGTGGCAAACATAACAATGTGTAAGTTACACGTGTACACGCGCTGACAGCCAAGAGTGTGCACGTTTAGGAAAGTACACGCATTTGCCCATCCCTAATAGACATTACATTCATTAGAACATTACTATGCTCATGATATGATAATAAGTAGGTACTTACCTTAACAACTTTTCACAGCACAGAAATACCGCCATATTTTTTCAGCCTATCCAGTCTTTAATGTAATTCAATCAAGAGTACTGGATGACCTCTTGAATTCAGATTGCCCAATCGTTGTTTCTGCACCAACTGGTTCTGGAAAAACTGTTATATTCGAGCTTGCTATTGTAAGACTTCTTATGAAAATGGATGCTATGAAATACCAAGAGAACTTCAAAATTATTTACTGTAAGTAAGCTGTAGAAGTAGTCTGTTAGTATGTTTTCCATTTCTAGATACCTAAAGGATATATATTTATTCCTTGAGCATAATGGTCAGATATTGCTGAAATGATGACCTCACTTTGATACAGATCCATGTTTGTTAATACGTACTACAGGGTTGCCACCAAGTCAATTTTTTTATCCTTGAAAGATACTTAAAACCCTTTAGAAATCCTTGAAAACATTATTCGCATTAGCGTAAAAACGCGAGGAATTTCAATTTTCAGGTTTCATACCAAAATATGTTTCAGCCTGATTTCGAGAATTAGTAAATTTTTAAACGTGCATTACAAACGCATGGGAAATCAAAATTTTCTTCCAATATATTTTAACGTTTTACTTACCTATAGAGGCCTACTACCATAACTACAACTGCGGTAAATGTTAGGCCTATCAGTCACTTTATGTTTATTTTTACTAGTACCTGTGTTTTTTTTACTGTCTACATTGCTTTTTTTGCCCTAATTTAAAAATGTATTAATTTAATGTATTTTTTAAAGACATAGTAAAATCCTAAGATTTTGCCCAAAATCCTGTTATCCTTTGAGACACTTTTAAAATCCTAGAAAGGATATATCCCTTTGAAATTCAATCCTGACGTACTATTTTAAATCTATTGCAGAAGAAGTTGATTTTTTTAGTACCTAATTGCAATCCTAGTAGGACTATTAATTGTTATAGTTAATTTTTAAACATTTTAGCTAATTCTCTAAGTTAAAACTACTACCATGGTGGTATATATCTTTAGGTGATTTCACTGCCCGAATTATGTGGTCGCTTAATGCACGCAGTGCAGACAGTCGCCGACAGAATGCGCGACGTGTCAGGGGGGGTAGTCACGTGACGTAGAACTTACAAGATGGGGGCCCTTTGGGGGACCAATCAACGGCTCGAATTGGGAAAATTCGAATGTTCCGCCTACGGATCTGAATGCACGGCCTTCAATAAAGTGTATCACCACCGCCATTTCTCGAGGTTTTAAGTCGACTCTCTCGTCACGTGACTACCACCTGACACGTCGCGATCCTGGCGCGTCCGTCTGAACTGTGTGCATTAAGCGACCACAAAAATAGCATTGCTGGATACGCAAGTGAAATCACCTAAAATTTACCACCATTAGTAGGGCCCACTGCCATATTCAACTCATTTAAAAATATATATATATGCCGATTTTTCCTACTGTGAGAATCTAATAAACCCTGCAATGGCAACCGGCCTCGGAACCCGAAAACGCCCTGTTTTTGCAACCCCAGATTTCATTAGTCCTCTTGCACAAGATATTCTTCACAACGTATTCTTCACGAGTTTCTTTGAAAAGTACAAAGAGAAATTATATTTTTTGGATAGCGTAGCGTAGCAAGAGCGAAGCGAAGATTCCATTTCACTACCTGAGAAAAAATCGGAATGTTTTTTTTTTTTTTTCTTTTCTTTTTTTTGTGTTGTTACCTTCCGGCTAAACCGATCTCCCCATTGCGATGAAATTTTATGGGGACCTTCAAAAACTCTGAATTTAAATGCCACGTTTTTTTTACGCAAACGGGAAATTTTTTTTTCATAAAAAACGCAATTTTTTCTTTTTTTTCGATTTTAAAAAAATTTTTTCGACTTAAACACCCACATGCTTTATCCGATTGTAATGATTTTTTTTCAGAAACCCTTAAATTTTTTGAATTAAGATATTGTTGAAATTTGACGAAAACAAAAAATTTTTTCTCATGAAAAACAAAATTTTATGGGTTTTTTCTTTTCTAAACAATTCTTTGACTTATACACCTACTGCTTTATCTATTGTAATGATTTTTTTTACAGAAACCTTAATTTCGTGAAATTTAATTTTTCGTGTTAATTTTTAGCGCAATCGAAAAATTATTTCTTATACAAATTGCAAATTTTTCGATTTTTTTTTTTTTTAAAAAATTAAAATTAATTAAAAAAATTACGATTAATTAAAAAATTAAGTTTAAATTTTTTTTTTTTATTTTTATTTAAATTTTAAAAATTAAGTTTAATTTTTTATTTAATTTAATTTATTTTAAAAAAAAATTTCGATTTGTAAAGATTTTTTCACGAAAACAGAAAATCCGCGTAACACATGGCATCTCAATGCACCATATACGCTCATCCAACAACGCGGCGGGACTTAAGCGTTTTCCTAGTTTCAATTAAATTATTTTATTAAGACGCAATAAGACTTACATTATTTTCCAATAATATGTTTCTGTCAAGTAGGGCAACTATATAAGTAAATAATACTTTATCTTAATACAATTTTGTTATTTAATAATTGTTTTACACTAGGGCCTACGTAAGTAGGCCTAAGTGGAGTGCTGCATAAAGCGTATAGGGCCTCTGCCTATAATTTGTTTTCTATTTATAGTGGTAGAAACAATGCTAATTACTGAGAATGCTGCTATATGCAATCTATATGCTATGCTATATGGTAGGAAACATTGTCAAATAGGTACCAGTATCGAGCTATATTTAGCACACTCATTGCTAATACGAATTACAATTAAATTGATAATGGTGATTTCTGACGTTGAAGGACGATTATAATAAGCCATGCCTTAAATGCAGGATTTGAACCCACGTCCGACGTAAAGCCATAGGCCCTACACTTTTGACCAGCGCCCTAACCGTATGCGTCACTGCGGACGGCTGCAATTAAATTGAATAAATTGATATTATTATTCAGTAAATATATGAATACTTGAAAATCTAACACATCACATCAACACATTAACATATCACTATCAATATTATGATGGAATGATATGTGAATGACGTATCACATTACTCAGGGCTCGAAAATTCCTATGCCCGAGTTGCCCGGGGCAACTAACACTCCAGGCACGGGCAACCAACAAATTTGGTTAAAAACTCGAATCGCGTAAGATTTCACGAAGTAGAAACCTACTTTATCGACAGGCGACAGACGCTTGATGTAGTTCCAAGACTTGCCACAGGCTGCACCACGCACCACTACAATCGCATTCCGATCGATATCGACCTATCGACTTTACCCATAATTCAGTATTCACAGCTGTCGAGAAAATGGAGATCAGAGACTTGTTTACGTTCTCCCGTTTCGTGAAATTCCAACCATTTTTGACACTTTAAAACCATTGCGTAATATTGAACCATTTTAAATGGATTTACGGAACTTTTGTAACTGTAGGCCTAGTGGAGTAGCTTCAACGTCTCGGCCTACGGCTACTAAGCCACTCACAATTAACGAAGATGAGATAGGCCTATCATTGCCTAGGCTAGACCTAGCTAATGAACCTGCCAAAAAAGTAAAATATGACCAAGAGTATGATAAAAAGTGGGTACGGTACGTAAAGTCGGTAAAGTTATTGACTCATGGCTATTGTTAAAATAAAGAAAATTGTCGGACATATGTAAAAATGAAGAAAATTATTGTGTCACCTGAATTGAGTCTGGGCAACTAAAATTTTGGGCCACTTGCCCAGTGGGCAAGTAGATTTTTTTAAATTTGTCGAGCCCTGTTACTTATTCGAGGGGAAAGTAACGCAATATGTAGATGACTTCAGTCATCTCTTAACGGCAGACAAGAAATTCACGGAATCCCTTTATTCCCTTTATTTTATTTTTAACTTTATTGGATGAGCGTAGCGAGCGAAGCGAAGATTCCATTTCACTACACTGGAGAAAAAAATCCTGAATGTTTTCTTTTTTTTTGTATTTTTGTCTGTTTGTTAACACGATTTCGGCTAAACCGATACTCCGATTGCGATGAAATTTTATGGAGGTCTTCGAAATCTCTAAACTTAGAACTGCCACGTTTTTGAGCACAATCAGAAAATTATTTCTCATGAAAATCGCAATTTTACGATTTTTTTCGATTTTTTAAAAATTTCTTCGACTTACAACACTTACATGCTTTGTCCGATTGTAATGATTTTTTCACAGAACCTTAATTTCATGAATTGATATATTCATGTGAAATTTGAAGCGTTATAAAAAAACTATTTTTTAGAAATTCGCAATTTTACGACTTTTTTACGATTTTTAAAATTTTCTTTCAGCGTATAACCCTACATGCTTATCCTATTTAGGGTCCTAATGATTTTTTTCACAGACATTGAATTTTTATGATTAATATATTCGTGTTAAAATTTGTGCGCAATTCGAATATTTATTCTTATGAAAAATTTCAATTTACGATTTTTTTTTCCTTTTTTAAAAATTACTGAATTAATTAAAAAAAAAATAAAAAAATTGAAGGATATTTTCTTTAAAATTTAATTTAATTTTTTTTTAAAAAAATCTTGCAACCTTACGTAATGATTTTTTCAGAGAACACACAGAAAATCCGCATATAACACATGTCACTCAATGCCACCCATTACGCGCATTCCAACAACGCGGCGGGACTTAGCGTTTTCCTAGTAGTGTCTGGCAAATACACAAGCTAATGTCTATGCGAAGCTTATTGTCAGAACTACCATACTTGCCCTCCTCTCAACACACAGTAAAAAGTGTTACCGTCCTATTTCCTTTCAATTCTTCAATACCACTATACCAAAACTTACAAAAACATCGAGCCCACTCAATTAGAAAGCAATGTAAATTCTATTCCCGACACACACATGGGTAAGAATTCCTTTGGGTTCAGTCCTAACAGAACACTCTTTAGTTGGTCATGCTCTACTGTGGATCAATATCACCCAAGATCACAAGTAGCTGTTAGATGACTTTCGTAGGCCCTTGAAAACCACATTCGTTGGACCTGGTCTGTATTAAATTAGTGTTACCGCATGCTCACACAATTAGTCTTACATTACACTATAGCATATATAATATATGCAATCTTAGTTTTTGGGGGGGGGGGGTCCTCTAGTGCAGCTTTTGCATTTTTCATTCTATTAAAACGGGCCAATTTGTATACTTGCAGGAGTATCAATTAAGGCCAATCATGCCGTAACTGTTTCCCAAACTAAAGACATTTTTAACAGTCACATGCTCACACTCATACTACCGCAGCACTCTTTTGTACCATACAATCGGAAACTTTTTTTACAAACAAACTCTCTGTGGTTACAACATAGGCCCTACTATCCAAACTCAGCTCCCCAATAGTGGTCGTCCATGTGTTTATCCCAGCTAGCCAACTACTGTTATTTGCAAATAGGGCCACACTATTTGTTTCCATCCTATACCTATAGCCAATAACTTCTACACAAAATAAAACATTTAAGACAAGCCACAACATTTCAAACAAGAACTAATGAAATCACCAGTCTGTTGTAGTAAAAGTTATTGATTCTCTTCAAGAAATTTGTTCTCAATATTTAAGACAGAAGAGGAGGTGTGTTTCGTTGACCTATAACTCATGCATCGATACTATTGGGGATTGGGTTCCGTTATGATGATCGAGAATTCGGGATACGTTGTTAGATGTAAGGAAGTGCTAATGGAAGTGAACCTAGCCTTACCCTGGTTTTTAGAAGCGTTTTATTGTTTAAATATTATGGTTTGTATCATGCTTTATGTAATTGTTTGTGTAATTTTGTGGTTTAATGTGCTAAATATTGTTATACATGGCTATATTATTTATTGCAATGTCCCATACAGTGTGCCATTTCCTGTTCTATTTGGTTAATAAAAATCTGAATCTGATAAGTTCTGAACTGGTTTGTTAAATAAACTAATTTTAATGTACACAGAAAAATAGCTCACACACAATACAAAACTTTCAAACACACTAGTCCAGAGGGAGATACTTTCAACTCATCCATTTTGTACCCAGAGCAAGAGAGGCAATGTCGCACATGAATGCGGTTAAAAAGAGAAAACAACACAAGTCACCTAAATGGCAAGTAAATGGGTGACCCCATATTGGCAAAAAACACAAATTCTCTTCATGATGCACGCATCTTTTAGTTGAGAAACAAAACCACTAGTCCACATTAACATTTTACGAATAGTCAAAGGGTGACGGAAGATCTTGTTTACTTTGAGAAACAACACAATCTATCAACATCTTTTGCAATCAACAATCTGCAAATAATTAATTACGTCCTAAGCCCAGATCACAGTCCGCCAAATTCATTTGGAGGTTGCTAGATTGGATTTATAACAAGCACATTTTTTAAAGAATTCTAAAATTTTGTATATAATTTTTAGCGGGTGGAAATAAAGATATCTGCGCAAACAGAAGATTTAAAACTTATCTCATTATAAATAGACGAAACATAATAATAATAAGTACAATAATAAGTTTAGTTTTCACATTGTTGACCTTATTATTGACACAGGTATACATACAAAATTCATCATACCCATATTAATTAATTAAGTTTTAACCTAATTGTTTACATCAGACAAAACGTTTTTTGGAAAAGTTCCTAAAGACAACGTTAGAAGGTTTTTTGTTGAATTAATCTCAGAACATGTTTTTGTACTTGTTGTTGTTTCTCTTTTAAACCGATCACATGTACACCAAACAATTATGAAATAGAGAACTATTTTGATCTTATGTTTTTGTTGTGTGTTTAGGGGATGGGGGTTTCTGAACTGAAGTCACCTCCGCATATTATAAATATGCCCATAGAAAGATTGGGGGATATGTACTACTGATGGGAATCTTTTTAAATGGTATATTTTGCTGTTATTAATAATTTTTATAGATTATGTTAAAAGGACGCGGAACTTACGTCCATAATTGTGCAACGTAATATAATATCTTCAATTAAGAGTTCCGTGTGTCCGCATTTACGGAAATCTTGGATACGATTTCCCTCACGGCTATAAATGTTACTGCTAAGTCCAACATAATATGTTTTTTCCTTTTTTAAGGTCCTGTGTAAGGAAACCGATCACTAAAATAAAATAGCCTTTTCATGTAAGGACCTCCCCACTGCTGTGAAACAAATATCATTATTTATCTGTCATTGTTAAAATACATAATTTGCATATTTCCTACTCTATCTTACGGATGAGATGACCAGTATATTTCCGAGTTTACAAGCGCCGTAGCGTGTTTACCGCTGTACGGTCCACGTAGGGAGTCTGAAGAGCGTCCGGGGGGCCCGTAACAACGTTGAGATGAGCGCGTGTTAGGTTTCACAATAAATAATTGCGCGTGCTTAGTTTCTAAGTCTATTTTAGAGTCATATTTTGAGGAATGTGTCAGCCAAGACAACCATGGAAAAAACAAAATTACGGGTAATGCAATTTGATTTTTGCAGCCTGCATTTTTCGAAAATACTATTTTTATAATAGAGAACTCCATTGCACACACCCCCAACATGAAATTTTGTTCACGCACCTAGCCAAAAGTTTTCCAATTTTTTTTAATGGTTCGTTTTTTTAAATGCACCAAAGTAAAAGATTACCCAATTTGTAGCAATAGTAACTTATTCACAAAAATCAGCGATATAAAAATGATCTTTTCAAAAGGGCTTTTATCACCAGCTTTTAATCGTCCTCGATGGCCGAGTGCAATCATATGATACGTTTAAGCAATATCCAGGCCCAAAATTCAACAGTTTAAAATGACCACCAAGTAGAGCGCCTTCTAACAACAAACGGTCAGTATTACGATTGCCATTTTACCATTAGTTGCGGCTCCCATCAGCCAAATCTTGGGGTTTACGGGAAGTTTTTTACTTGTCTGTAGGGCCTATAATCGACAAACTACTTGCCCTAGAGACTAAAATTTGATTTTTGGATTAGGTTGAACTTACTATCATGGTTGTTCAAAACTACTATCACATTTGATTAAAAATTACCAAAGTGGTGGAGAGTTATATGCCTGTTATTTTAACTGGAATGACCCCTTGTCCGTCTATGACTAGATTGATAACAGTGCGAGCAGTTCTGTGGGAGAACGCGTTTCCTTTTGTCAGGAACTTTTGTGGAGATATGCGTGTCTTTTTTCTTCGATTCAGGAACTTGTAACATACAAAGTGTACTATTTCGTGTGGCACTTGAACAGAATTTTAACGTTCCTTTATTAGTTCCTTTCAACCGTCAGTAATCCCGTCCAATTCCAGTACCTGATATCGTACACTGCAGTTTGAAAAATATCAATGTGACATCTTGTGTTTTCGAATATGGTGCCACCTTCGTCCCCACAATGGCCTGGGACTCACTTTATAAAATTGAGAGAATGATAAAATTAACTCATTTTACATTTATTGGTTGTTTAAATCATGTGATGTCTCATAAGGACTTGAAAGGACTAAGTTCCTTTTGAGGAACGAGGAACGTCTCAGTCCTTTTTTAGGCAGAAGTACTTAACTTTTCAAAGTTCCCTTTTTGGGGGAACGTGCCCCCAAACTGCATGCGAGTGTGGTATGGGTTGGTGTTCGGCTAGGGGTGGGGGGTAATAATAATTATTTGTTTCAGCTTCGCGTGATACATCCTGTAGGTCTACAGTAATATATGCACTAGTGGGCCTACTTCCCAAGATTAACTGCAGACAACACGATTGTTTTCTTGGCCTTTGGAAGCCAATGAGTGTCCAGGGAAGTTTTGCGTAGGTGGCGAGCAGTGAGCGAACAATAATATTCTGTTGATAATTTTTATCAAATTGCTTTATTATATATTTATATATAATATACAAAAAAAAAAAAAAAAAAAACGTATTATGTCTTGATACAAATTCAAATCAGGATGCGGGACACTTTACTCAACATCTGAGACGGATTCCGATTGTTATCAGGGCCCCCTATTCAGTAGCCCGATCTTATATCTGTGTGCTACACTGATTTCGACACAACCGTTTAACGAATATGGTACAGTCTTTTGTGTAAAAAAAAAAAACGCTGTACAAAAAAAGGGATCCAGATCATATTGCTCTAAACAGTTTTAAACCATTTCTAGGCCTAACCAAGTTGATCCATCATTCAATACATTCTGTTGGTCCCTGTGATGCTGTCCTTGCTTCAAGGAGATTCATTTTGCTGCAACACCCCCATCCAAGATGACTCTGCTGCTTGGGTATCTGAGATATGCCATCGCTTTGCGCGTGTGGTATTGGTGTAACTACAAACCCAAAGATTATTTTTCTCCTCTGTGTATTTTGAGGACATAAACACATCATAACTGTTTATATTGTTCCTATGGTACAGTGGCTCCAGAGAATACATTATGTGCAGAGAGATTTCAAGATTGGCAAGAAAAGTTTTCATGCCTTGGCCTAAACTTGCCTAGAGGATAACCGGGATTCCACGATGATGCAATCTCGAGAAAATATTCCAATAACAATCTAAGTGCTGACAACACCGAAAAGTGGGATTCATTGACACGGCAGGGGGAGGCAAAATTGAAAAAACCTTGTGCAAATGGTAAAACTGTTTCTTATAGATGAAGTACATTTTAGTTATGATAAAAGAGGGGTCCAAATATTGAAGCTGGTAAGTTCTAATGGAAATACATTCTTGAAAACACTTTTCGGTCGACTGCGTTTTCTTGTCAGTATCTGCCACTATCCCCAACATAGAACCGACTAGCCTGCATGGCTAGGGGATTGGAGTGGTCCTGCCACGTTCACAAGAATTTTGGGGGTAAGATGGAAATCGTCACAGTTTCAATTTACAAACATATTTGGGTGTTGGGCTTCCAATCCCCTCCTGGACAATCAGATAAAGGTTTTTGAAATTAATTCTTTGCCACGAGTTACGTGGTCTATCCTATTCAAATATTGCTGAATAGTAACCAACTCTCTTCATATTTATGTGAACAGAGACAAAAGGAGTAGTCGACACAGGGGAAATGCTTTTTTTCGACAAAAAACCAATCCATTTTAAATCCAAACATCATCAACCAGATCACGGTGCCTTGCCGCTAAAAATCTGAGTGATTAACACACATTAAAAAGGCATTTCTTAAAAGCTGGTGTAGGCACTCACCATGCATCGGGAATGGATGTTATGTGACAGTACGTAATACAAATGGAGCAATTAATTTCGTCAGTCTTTCGCTGCCTGTATCCCTGGGTGAATCTAACCCATGTACTACTTGTCTATGGGTGTCAAATCTCCCTTGCTATCATTATGCGTTTAATCATCAAAGTCAACTGCAGCTATATAGATTGGCGGGAATTTCTTATCAATGACTATCCAGTAAAGACACAACCTTCTTTCAAATGAAATAGTCCGACCATGATCAGGTCGACCATACTAGATAGACCTTTCTTTCACTTGTGCGTTGTAATAATATGACCAAAAGCCCTCAAGACAGAGCACGTAGGTACATACTATTTGGTGGAGGTATTTATGAGGTCGTTTAGAAATGCAGCCTTCTATTGCGCACACTTGGTGAGCATGTGAATTTCTGAATAGTGATACCTCAATTGTTATCACAGATATATCAATATCATATGGTGACCTGGATCAGGTGCAATTCTTTTCTTGTACATACGTGCTATTAAAAGATCCCAAATACTATGGAAGGGTCATATGGAAATTAACCCACAAGTCTGAAATAGAGAGCCAGCCTTTCATGACTTGGTCAGCTGCGTGAACTGAACATACTAGCAAGTGCAAAACATGATCAATAAGGAATATAATTGGCATTCATCCCACGGGGCCTGGACCGCACCTCATGGCTTTTTCTATATGTCTGTGAGCACCATTGAAGACATTCAACACTTTCACAGGAAATTAAACTTCAGGATATGGTGTCCCTGCGTTTCTCTAATCCAAACCTTTCTACTGAGTTTTTTACGGTGATCTACAATATATAGTATACTGCTAAGGTGGAAAATGCAATTTTGAATAAACTCAATCGAGTCTCAAAGGCTGCAGTCATGCGTAGGTATTTCCGATCTTTCCCTCCTGAATTGAGATATGTAAAAGACATCCAATGAAAGTGAATATCCTACTACAAGCTGTGTTTGGTTGTCTTCAAATTATTGATCAGACCACTATATCAAGAGTTCAATCAAGATAATGCAAAAAAAAAAAAAAATTTTTTGGGGTGTTTTTGGGGGGGGGGGGGGAGAGCGCAATTTCTAATTCTCGTCCTGAGCACTTTCTTGTTTCCGGCGAACAACACTACAAAAGTATCTTGATCAGCACGTATCCTCCTCAAGTAGGTTCTATAGCATGCTTTGGGAAAAACTCTATCTAGTTACTCGACAGCTTAAGAATATCAGTCCGATATGTTCTGAACCTATTAGTGTCTGCAGGGAAGACTACTTTGTGAATCATAGTCAAGTCGACTCCAGGATCTGAACGCATCTTGCACAAACCTCCTCCACTGGGTGACGAGTGATGAAGCTGCTAATCACCTCCCACGCTATAGTTTAGGTATTAATTTGATTGATTTCGAGAGCAGGGCTTATATTACTATCGATCTTGAGAATCGCGAAACATTATCAGATTTTAATTCTGCAGGCCCATATCACTCTCTAACTTTCATTGTTGGGGATTCCAACAATAAGGTGATTGTAAAAGAGAGCATCACGGATGAATTTTTGATCCAGCTGGGTGGCAGTTATAGTTTGTATATAAGTCTAGATCCAGCGGTGAAAGAAGTCATGCAAATCTGATCGCCATCATTGGTAGGAATCTGATGTAAATGGCTGATGCCATTATCACAAGAATAAAAATGCAAAAAAGTAATGAGAACAAAACCAGATCCAGAACACTATCCCTAATACAAAGAAGGTTTTGAACCTAAGAGACCTACTATTATTCAAGACATAAAGAACTTGGCACAGTGGAGTGAGGGCAAAAGAGAGTTACGAGAGATAGCTGTGAAGTAAAGGCGTGTAAAATGGTTTAACAGGACTACGCAAGCAGAGAGAAAGAGAGACAATCTGACGATTGAGCTAGGGATAGAAAGTGTTTTAGTAAATGAATGAATGTAAATGGCCAGTCCAACTGATACATTTATCACTGAAGTAAGAGAAAGATAACAAGGTATCCAAAGCAAGATGTCCACTTCATATATTGGAAAAGTGGAGAGGTTTCAAATACAGAGATATGCGTGGTTCTACACAATACTCTGATTTCCCAAACCAATGTGGATGAAGAGGTGAGTGGAAAAAATCAGTTACCCAACACATTACCCAATATTTATGAAAACTTTAGAAGACAGCATTTGGTTTGGCTCAACAAAGTACACATACCAAACCATATCCAATTAAAACACTCTAGTAGACAGAACTAAATAAAACTGACAGCTATTCAAGTTGGTAACTGAGAAGGGGCGACTGCAGATGAGCAAGCTGAGAAGAAATGACTCAATTGTTGGATTATAATAATGGAAGGCTACCTCCATTCCAAAGCCAGTGTGGAAATTTTCCGTTTTGGAAAGCTGATTTTGATTTGGGATTTAGATGAATTGTTAGAATGGGTTTCTGATTCTGAACCACCTGACAAGACTATTGGATGTCCTACTACACAGACCTTCTCTTTGTAGTGATAACATATAACTTACCTGAAACTAAATTTTATGAACACAAGTGACAAAGGCCCAAACAGAAGCTACAAAATCCACATACTCAAATGGGACAACAAATGACCAGCAAGTGTAACCATTAAGAATTTGTTGTATGGTTCCCATACGACATTGGTACCCGTACCAGAAAACGAGTAACCAATGTCGTTATGAACCCTAGTGGGACGAATCCCAACAGAAGTACAAAAATCGCATACGTCAAATGGGACCAAATGACCCAGCAAGTGTACCATTAAGAATTTGTTGGTCTGTTCCCATATGACAGTTGGTTGATCCCGAAAAAGGTTGCCATTGATAGATCCAAATGCCCGAGTCTAGGGTACAATTATAACTCACTCACACGCACCATTTCTCTTCTGGATAAAATCATACCCCAATAACTCAAGAAGATTATTAACAAGTAGGTGTATCTGCGCCTGGTTATGAATTTTTCCCGTCAACAAAATAATCGTTCTCACCATACTTTTCACCCCTACAACATCCAATAAGCAGCTTCCAGAAATAAGAAAGAGTGCCTTTTTTTTTGTTTACAACCACCAATGCATGACAGACCAACTGCCAGCCACACCTAGGCATAGGCATACAAGTGGCAATTTGCAATGTTTTTACTCGCGTGACAATCAACTAGAAAGAAATGTAACAACAGGACTGATTTGCTGGGGGGGGGGGGAAAAACTACTACTGTGAAAAATGTAAGAGTGCAAGTAGTGTCTGCTGCCAACGAGCAATCCACCACATTCTTTCCATCAAACTGTCGAGATGCTCACAAAGAAAATGTCTCAACACCCAGAAGTCCAGTTTCTCGGCAATCTAGCCCAGAGCAAAAATGATGAAAGTTACTTTAAAAATAGAATTTGCACCATCCTAATTGCAAAAAAACAATGCAGTTAGTAGAATCCCAAAGAATATGATGTTTTTCACAAGCCGTTGGCCATCACAACAAATCAAGCAACAGAGAATCGCGTGTTAAAAGCGGTGATGCGATGAATGAAATCTACACATCATTCAAAGGACTCACTGCCTTTCCAACACAATTTTAACATATAAGGGCATGTTATATATGGGAGTTTCAACCTGCTTATTCACCTTGTCTTTACCATTGCAACCAAGATCACAACATCTCCCAGATGCATTAGCCTGTCAATTCCTAATCCTACACCAACTTATAAAATCTTTAAGAAAACAAAATATTTCTATACACCAGTGGAAACTGCTCGCAAGTGTTATCATGCGTAAATTAGTTTTATTCCAAACATCACAAACACTGTCATCTTTTTTTAGCTGCATGGGAATAAATCAACATAGCAGCTTTACGCAAGTAATGAAAGATAATGTGCAATCGCCAAAAAGCAATTCCGCATCAATAATTTGGTTATTTTCAGTACAACTCTGTACATGTGCCACATTCATCAAAAAACAGAACAGTTCCATTACTCAGCAAGAATCCAAACCACTCGAACACATTTTAGTATTGAGCCGTGGCATCATCACAGCTCACACGGATTACGAAAACACAATCACAGCGTACTCAGTATATATGCCACAGCCAAAGGAAAGCAAACTCAACAGTATAAACCTCAACGTTCAACAAGTTCAGAATAATAAGCATCTCCACTTCTCACCACCAATGTAACATTGATGAAAAAGGTCGTCATGACCTTCACATTAACAATCGCCAGCGAATACATCCATCGCAAAGTACCAAAACCCAACGACAACCCAGTTTACAGTAAAAAATAATATGTTTATCAAACATAATCGGAACAGATAAAGTCGACATGTTTAATGCGAAACCCAACACGGGACTGAAAGTCGAGGGTTGGGAAATGAACCTACAATGAAAAACTGAGTCCAAAGTGAAATTATAATTTAGCAATTTTATGTTTTGGTTAGGGTAGTATGCCTATGATGTCAAAAGTTCCAACATCTAACTATTTAAGTAAAAAATTAAAAACAAACGCAATACAGAAAAAACAATTGACTAAGAAGAAACATAAAGTATGTTTTTACATAATTCTTAAAAAATATAGTGATAATGTATTTTAATTTTCAATTGTCCTTATTTTATCCAATATTTGATTGTTATTCTGTGCCCGCAAGGCAACAGCTCTCGGCTGCGAGACCACTAAAGGTTCTTTATTAATTATAGTGATGCTTAGTAAACTGCTTAATATCTCAATGGGAGTTCTGGTAGTAAGCTAAATTTATAGTTAACTGCATTAATTATCTTTTGTAGGTCTTATCGCTACGTTGGGGATACTTCAATCGCAACACCACAACCTTTTTTCAATTTTCCTAAAATTGATTCCAATGAGTTTTTTATCAAAACAACAGTTATTCAATCTTCTCCCGCTTTAATATCTTCTTGCTAACGTGGTTTTGCATAAGTTATAATACATGATATTTAGTCTAGTTAAATTTAAGAGGAGTTACGTAAATAATCTAGGAAGAAGAGGGCGCACACACTGGACTGAAAAAACAGAGGTTTGAAGAATATACCCTAATGACGACATAAAAACAAATAAAATTAAAATCACTCTCATACTTTCCTAATTAGATAGCAATAACACTTATTAGGTGTGCCTGTCATTGATGTGTACGATGTTGTCATGTGCATGTCTACATAATATGTTCAGTAAAAACTGATGAAACAAACCAATTGAAGAAACGACTTTGTGACTAAGAGAACATGTGATTAACGCTGTTTGTAATACTTTGCTCCAACAAAAGAATGCAGATGCTTGTAGTGTGGGGGTAGAATGAATGCGCGGTAAAAAAGGTAAATGCCGCCTGTTCGTGTATGAAGAAGAAATATCTTTTACCAACGAAAGACAAAAATTATCTGTGCTAGATCCCCCCGGAGTTCCTCCATGTGCAGATGTCACGCTGAGCTAGCATGAAAAGAATAATGACAAAAGTTGTTATGTTTGGGAAAACCAATTTACGCGCCATCCTGCATTCTTTCTCGTTGGGACCACTATAGTTGTAGATTTTTATTATAGAGTTTAAAGTTGCCATGATCCAATTCTAAGTTTTTGTAGACCTGTAAACGTGGTCTTTAATTAACATGTTATAGTTGCTTCAGTAAAAGCTACTACGAAATGGTAGGGACTTGCACAGCGCATACTTTATCTTCATTATCGCTTATCAAAATGGTAATGTCATTATCAATCGATAAGATCGATATCACCTATAAAGCCTGTTCCGATCCTATATGTGGAACCCTCAAGTGTGTCATGTGTAAGTTCCAAAACAAACAATCCGTTCCGATTTACTGGTGCCTGGACTGGTCTTCGACTTTCATGTGTTTTGGCTTCCCGTTACTTCGAACCTGATGTCAATTCCAAACATAAATCTCGAGTGTTATGGTCACAACGTGAATAATCTCCGTCTTTAGAGTTTTTAAGTTACGTAGCCCTATTGACGAATTATTGATATTTTCGATAATCGATAATGATTTTGGGTTTAATCGATATGATCGAAATAATATCCAGTTACTCTGCATTATTGATCGATAATATCGATTATCGTGTGCATCCCCGCTAACAAAATGCGTTTGGTGTATAGCTACACCGAGTAGTAATAATTACTATTTGTAAATTGTAAGGTAAGCGGTTTTAGTGGAGTTTCATCCAACATCAGATTTCCCTCCAGTTTTCTACGTTGAACATATGACCATCCATGTATACATAGCATGATATCCTTTTGAGAGTTTTTTTATCAACAACAGATGTTAACTATCCTGCTTTAATGCCTTCTTGTAACAATTTCAAAGGTATATATGATACATTTTTTGGAAATGATTATAATGAATGATTCAACAGTCGTATGTTATCATTTAATAGTGCATGTATTCATTTCTTCTATTACCGGGACCGCTGTAATAGAATACAGCAAAATGTAAATTTTAATTCCTTCTAGCTATATGAAATATCGACTTGCCTCGTTCAATCCCTACTGTCACAAGAAGCTGGCTGAATTTCCAGCTGTTCTATTGTATAGCCATTTGTCAACGGGACTCGATAGCTTGTTCGACTCGACACGTGCATACATCCTTCTCCTCAGTCAGGGCCACGGCATCCCTATTAATTATATAAAATTTGTGTTCGTCCCATTTCCATCTTGCTGAGGATATGGGACAGATTGCTAGCCTTTTACAGTGGCACTAGTAACTACAGCCCCATGAGGGCGAGGCTTCCCACTGTAATTGCACTACGCTCTAATTAGAATTTATTAAAAAAATAAATGGAAGGACTCAAAATACTTCATTGATGGTTAATGTTGTCAAAACGTAATGATGTTCTTAGAAACAATATCATCAGACACTAATTCACTGCCAGAAACTGCCCTTTGGTATATTGATTTGAAGATCTTGTATTAATAAATTTTTTAAAACATAATGTACCGTAGTGTAATATAAGATAGAAAGCTTGCTACTGGATTTAATGCTAACTTCTTACATTTATTGAGCGAGCCGTGCGAGCGAGCGAGCGTCTCCACTTTGACTCTTATGGCTGGAATGTTTTGTTTTTTTTTTCTTTCTTTTTTTTGTACTGCTTCATATACGGTCGCACCTTTTCATATCTGAATCGACCTGAAATTTTTCACAACATGTAATTACCACCTAGGCGGTTGCTGGATATTTTTTGTTGAACACTGTCGACTGTTTGGTATAAAAAATAAAAAATAAAATAAAAAAATAAAATGTTTCGATCGGTTATGAGAAATTTTGCAGGGCATAGTACAACTTCTCTGGTCCTATTTAACAATTTTCAGCTAAATCGGGTCAAGAACCGCGTGACTTAAGAGACTTATTGGTATCGTAACATTATAGGTGAGTGCGTGACTGATGTTTGTGATAATCGTCAATACGTACCTGGGTGTACTCGGCTTGAACAAAAACTTGCTGACGGGAACATTTAAGTGTTCTTCCTAGTAGCTACAGTCCGTGCGCGATCACGGGGGTAGCCCAACTTAACGTTGGTGAGCGAAAGCGCGCTGCTATCCTCCACCACTTGACATCTTAAAGCTGCGTGATATGTCTGAGTTTTTTTTCTTTTTCTTCCAAAAAAAAAATGTCTTACTATGTGCATAAGTATAATTAAGTCGCCTATCTTATACTCTTAATTTTTTAGTTATAAATGGGCGTTTTAAGATTTTATTATAGCAAAGTCTAACTAAATGATATAGTGTGAACTATCCCCATTATTTTATTAGATTAACCTGATTATGCAACTGTATTTCTTTTCGGCCGAGACGATTGCGGGCACGTTATGTTGAGGGAATGGGGTTATGGTACTATAATGTTAGCAACGGGGGTGCTGGTGGGGGGGTGGCGGTGAAGGGTAAACGGCCTCACCTCGGAATTGTAATCGCGGGGGGCAGAAACGCTGCTGGGGTGGCGCGCTGTCTCCGGCCTGTTCGTTGTGGGGTAAAGGTGCGTCAGATTTCAGCGGAGGCGGGGCGCCGTCGGGATAGGATTGGTTTAAAGGGTGTGGGCCAATGCGACGGTAGTGGTTCGGGGTGCGGCGCAGAAGCCGATCCATGCTGGGTGTGATGGTTGGAGAATGTGAGGTCAATAGCTGATGTACCTACTGACATGGTTACGCGCGGAGGCTGGGGGGAAAGGGGCGGGGGGTAGGGGCGCAGCGGAGAAAACGCTCGTAAACTGCACCTGTGTCGGCGCGACGGGTTGGAGGGGCACTGTGGCGCATGTGGAAGGTCTTTACAAACCATTTTGTGAGGGTAAAATTGGCAGGGCAGCCATATTGTTAAAAGACACGAATTTGTGCGAGGAGATTCACACTTGCATCGTTGGGGGATGTTTGATGTACAATATGTTCATTCAACCCTATTTATTCACAGGGCAGGGGATTCGTATTGCCTTCAGCACGGTTTAATCGAATGACCAGTTATAGTTTTTAAGGTTTCATCTAAACCTACACGCATTAAAACCAAACACTATAACCATTGAGTTATAACCATGCCTATAACTGGTCATGAATCTGGCACCTAAGAGGAAACAACTTTAAGGTCTCTTTGACCCTTGCACTCATGAACAAATAAATGAACAAAACTAAATATAAAACATAAATCTCACGGACATATTTCGAGCTTGACAACAGGCAGCCCTTTGGTTTGAGAGAATACAAGCACCGAGCATATTCGTTTATGTTCATGATACATCAAACACATAAAAGTGACCAAACAAATATAAAAATAAATCCAAAAAATTAACAAATAAAAAAAAAAAAAACAACCAAATCCTGCTTCCATTATCATTGAGCTATTAAAAAATAACCGGATACGAGACAATTATTACTTATTGCAAGAAACTGAACCATAGTGATTTAATTATGAACACAATAATAATACATGCATATTAATAAAGGTAGGCCATCAGAGCAAGTGCACAAAAAAGCCTACGATATTTTTGCGTCGATTTAGCTGTTGTACGTCTATAGGAGGGTACTCTCTCACCCGTACTCAGCGTCCCTTTGTGGCCGCAAAGACGGTCTGAGTCTGTTGCTTTTACGAGTTGGAGAGTAAACCAGTTGGATCGGGGGGAAGGGGGGGGGGTTCCGGGGGGAGAGGTCATCCATGAAAAATCTGGTGTAACTTATAATCGTGTCAAAAATTAACATATGGCTATGTATCCATTTACAGATGATCGATTGGCTGAAGGAAATCATATGATTTGAAATAGTACTAAATACAATAATTTAAATGATTAAGAATAACTAATTTTAAGTTTTTTAGTTTTTTCTTTTTTGCTCCTAATTCGCGTTACAGGCGCTTAAACAATTATGCGTTTGACTAAAGGAACGAATGAATCTACATTATGTGAGTGGTAGTTCGCGGTCACGAAGAAACTATGTTTGGACATAAAACGGAACTAGCAAGCTACAATTATATAAGGGAAGGCTGTGCACGATGTAAAATTAACGGTTACTGAAACGAAACATACGATCTACAATAATGTGAGTGTAGTTCGCATCAACAAGAAATAATACGTTTGAACTACAACGGAACGAATTGATCTACAATTATGTTATTGTCGTTCACGTCACAAGAATAGTACGTTTGACTACAACGGAACGAATGATCAAAATACAGTTATGTGAGAGTGGTTTGGCTCATAATACATTATCATAGGTTGACTAAAATGGGACTGGAGTACTCTACCAGTATTGGAGGGACTTTCTAAAGCATTCAGGGTGTAGTAGATTGTTCATACACACGTATGCGTACAATCTAAAACCATTATATGGTTGGCAGCTCCTCGTTGCCAATAACATAATTGTAGATCCATTACGGCGAATTTTCCTTATCAGTGTAGCGACTGCTACAGTTCCGCGCTACAACATGAAATAGAGCGCGTCTACTTTTTGCCGGCTACAATACATGTTCACGTTTAATCCAGGGGTGTCGAGATCGTCACATTATCGCCGTTTTTAAAGCCTTTTGGGACGGTCGTGGGCCGCGATGATTTTTAATTATTTTGTCAACTTTCGATCGTGAGTCTTATCATCAAAAGCACATAGTTTTCCGGTTTCCATTGTGTAGAACTAGAAGGCGTTCTTTTCAAAAACACGTTTAGGGCTAAAGGCTAGGCGCCCTAGTCTTTTTAAGAATTCTAGGCCTAATGATCACCATTCATATTGCAATTTCTTATTTTTCAAAACAGTGTTTTTTCGGTAGAATCCACTGGCAGAAGAATGCGACAGAAACAAAGTTCGGAATAGGCCCTGGTGCCGTACAATAGCGATAAAAGCCCGGATGTCTTCCCAAGGGAGGGGAGATATATGCACTACTGATCACTTTCATTTTAATATTCAATTTCAGACGATTGCGTAATTATTGACGGCTTATGCTCTAAAGCAATATCGACTTCTAATTATCGTGGATACATCTTTGTTTTACGACCTCTGAAATAGCACTCAAGATGCTCCACCGCAATTTTAATAATCCTGCAATATTTTGGTAAAGTCAGCTCACAACGATGTGACAGATCGGCGATCACTCGCTCCTTCGGAACGAACGCAGAGAGAGAGAGAGAGAGAGAGAGAGGGAGAGCACGCTGGGAGAGAGCGAGGGAGATGGTGTGCAAGTGAGACGAGATTACGTGCCGGTCTACATGGCGAGGCACATGACGTGCGCGGCTGGGCGTTACAAGTTAGTGTTTGCTTGCCCGACTTTTGACTTTACGTGGTACTGAACTGCTGGCGCCGAAACTTAGAAGTAGCTGCAAATATCACGCTAACGCTACAAAAATTTTAGCATACTATACCGCTACAATATGCCCCCCCTTAATAAAGTAGCGGCGCTACTGGCTCCGCTATACACGTAAAATAGGCATGCTACATGTGCAGCGCTACAAGTAGCGCGCTACTCCCCAAACTGACATTTGTTCAACACTGATTTTAAGCTGTAAGCCACCACTCTCCCCTACTCATCTTCGATATTTACTTCACTTCCCCGCATATCAGCAAATTTTCTGCAATGAATCAGGCATGTCTGACAAGTTTTGCTTTCGGCATCAAACTTGGAGGCCACAAATGCCTCGCAACGGTGCTTTCCGTTCCCGGGTGTGGATCGAATCGTGTTTGGAAAGGCCCCGGAGCGGTTTACACACCCAGTTTACAGCAAGTATAAGTTTTGTAGGTATAATAATAGTTTTAAGTGATTCTAAAAAGCATGAAATAGGCCTAAGCATGAAAACCAAGTTGGGGCCCTTTAACCGAAGAAGTACCGCCTAGGCCCTAGCCTACCTACCACCTAGCCTAGCCCAGCAGCTTAGCTCAGACTCAAGCTACGGCTACGGCTTTGGGTAGGCTAGGCCTATAAACCCAAAGGTTAGGCCTAGGGCTAGGGCTAGGTAGGCCTAGGCTAGGCCTATGCCATACCTAGACCTAGGGGCCTAAGCTTAGGTCTAGCCCTCACTGAGAAAATGTTAACTTGTGAACTTACCGAACTGATCAAAGGCCTAGGCCCTATCTAGTTATTTATAATGCTCAAAGGACAAGCATTATTGAAAATTAGGCCTAGCGTAGTAAAAAACCTGAGGCCTCCCTGGCCCACAGGTGGTTTTGATTGTTTTGTGCTGTCAGTTGTCAAAGCAAGCTTGTCAACAAAACAAGGAACGATTGATCGATTTCTCTGAATCTGATGGCCAACGTGACCGAAACGTGAATGCGCAACACAACATACCATGCCCCTCTGGCCCTACCTTAAAGCTAGAGGTCACTGTGAAAACAAAATACTAATAGCATTGTGATAATCGTCTTATCATTATCAAAACAGTAATCTTTTATTTAAAATCTAATGAAAAATAATATTCATTTTCTATTGTTTTGTTGGTACATTACCATTACAGAGGTTATTGGTTGGACGCGCAGTATTCAAACGAAAGTATCGCCCTAATGTTTTAGGGGAATGTTGTTTCTGTAATTGTATATTCTTTACTGGCCCCTTCGCGAACGCTTTTTTAGTCGCGTTGATGGATGAGCTTTTTGTAAGTTTTTTATTTTGCGTGGGACTTTTGCAAGTGCTTTTTGAACGCATTCTAGGTGATTGTTATGAAGTTTCTATTGTTATTTTTTAGTTTTTTATTATATACCTCAAAATCTCATATTAAAAATTAAACAACCATGTGATCATGACATGAGTATGAGTATGACATGGCATGAGTAGACCCTATTGATATGGATCCTCTCGAACGTCTATCGCTCGACTACAGGGAGTTCACCTGGGGCGAGGACCCCGACAAGGAGTTATGCTCGAGGCCATCTCGA
Source organism: Sweltsa coloradensis (assembly GCA_024449915.1). Classification (NCBI taxonomy): domain Eukaryota; kingdom Metazoa; phylum Arthropoda; class Insecta; order Plecoptera; family Chloroperlidae; genus Sweltsa; species Sweltsa coloradensis. The sequence continues at coordinate 30,954 of JAMZAV010009781.1, forward strand.
GCCAACACAGGGTCCTATCAATCCTTTTACCACCGTGCCTCACGGATTTGGAACTCTCTCCCTACTGAAATTAAAAACTTGACTAGTAGTGAATTCAACAGGGCTATATGTAGAACTTTTAAGCAGGGTCAACATGAACCTTGTTTTTCATACACCATACTGGCAAACCATAACTTGACAGCGTTGTACTAAAAGGTGTGGCATTGGAAAGTTTTAGGATACTAGAAAAACGCTAAAGTCCGCCGCTTTGAAGGATGAGCTTTTTTTTAAGTTTTTAGTTTGCGTGGGATATCTTTACTTTTGCAAGTGCTTTGGTTTTCTGCCTATGCATTGTTGGTGTTTGTTGCCAAGTTTCTATTGTTTCTTGTTAATTATTGGTATTATTTACTGTAAAAAACTTATATTAAAAGCTTTATTTCTATGAACTCTGGCTAGCTTTTTCAATCTTTTTTTTCAAAAGGCACTACATCACCATAACCTCAATGTCCATGTATAATATGAACGTTGTAGCCCCACCCGTTTGGTCAGAATTGGCCCAAATGGCACGAAAATATCGTACAAAAAATCAAAAAAACTTATATTAAAAGCTTTATTTCTATATTATTCTGGCTACATTTTTCAACTTTTTCTTTCAGAAAGCAATACATCAACATAACCTTAATGTCCATCTGAAATATGAACGTTGTAGCCCCACCCGTTTAGTCAGAATCGGCCCAAATATCACGAAAATATCGCACTAAAAATCGGAAAAATTTGTAAAGGTACGATATTCATGAGAAATATTTCTTCGATTGTACCCAAAAACGTAGCAAGTCTAAGTTCAGAGATTTCGAAGGTGCCCTCAAATTTTTATCGAGATCGGATATGCCGTTTGCCCGGTAGAGAGCGAACAAACAGACGAAAAAAAAACAAAACAAACCAAAAAAACAACCGAGCTAAATTTTTTGGGGGGTCCGTGAAATTGAAGTCTTCGCTTCGCTCATCCAAAAAATTGTAATTATGCTTATTTCGTTAACTAATACTGTCAATTTAATTATGTTTTTCTTAAATATCTGATGATTTTCATTAAGTATTATTCTTATTTTATTACTCATATCGTCTCATATCAATAAAATCATTGTATTTCACTTTTATCTAACCAGTTTCATAAATTTGTTTCTTATTACTTGACTGATATCAATTTAACGTCTTTTATTAATTTTTATCTAATCATTTTCGTCAAAAGACATCCTATCTTAAATGTAAGTTTGTTACCTTAAGTTTAGTTTAGTTTAATTTTAGTTTTATTTACGATGGATGCAGGACACAAATGTGTAAGGACTTCAGGTTCGCTTCCTGCTTCCACTTCATATTGCTAAACTGATACAATTATTATGTAATGTTTACTTTAATAAATAATAATAATAAAACCTTTATTCTATAGATTCTGGTTAACTTTTACATCATTTTCTTTCAAAAGGCAATACATCACCATTACCTTAATGTCCATGTTGAATATGAACATTGTAGCCCCACCCCTTTGGTCAGAATCGGCCCAATTATCACGAAAATATCGCATTAAAAATCGTCAAAGTACGATATTCATAAGAAATATTTCTTCGATTATACCCAAAAATGTGGCAGGTCTAAGTACAGAGATTTCGAAGGTCCCCTCCAATTTTCATCAAGATCGCATTATGCCGTTTACCAGATAGAGCGCGAACAAACAGACAGAAAAACCAAAAAAAAACATTGGAGCTAATTTTTTTAGGGGTCAGTGAAATTGAAGTCTTCGCTTCGCTCATCCAATTATTAAATTGTATTGTAGGCTACACCCGTATTATTTTTATTGTAATATTATTCCAACCGTCCCCTGTATCTATTTTATACAATTAATAGTGTTGTCATCTTTAAATAAGTAGGTTATATTAATTTCTTCTTCGGTTGACCACGTAAAAGATGATTTATTTTATAAGTTTCGATTGGATTTCACGGATTTTCACCTATCTTTGTCATAGACAATAAAACAACTCGAAATTAAATCAACATCAAAAACACTTTTAAGAGAGAATGGTAAAAACAACATTATTATTTCTTTTATTCTTGATGTTTATTTAATTTCGAGTTGCTTTCGTTTGACAAAGATTGATGAAATCGAATCGGAACGTCAGAAAAAATAATCACGTGGTCTACCGATTAAAATATCCAAAAAAATACTTGAAAGAATTTATGACAACACAATAAAATATCCACAAAAAACTAAGAATATTAATTTGATTATAAAGAAGAAAATTCAACAATCTTTTTTTACAAGGGGCAATGACAATACACGAGCACACTAACACACAGCATGGGAATAAAATGTATTTAAAACTAGGAAAACGCTTAAGTCCCGCCGCGTTGTTGGATGAGCGTAATTGGTGCATGGAGCTGCCATGTGTTATAAGATTTTCTGTTGTTCTGTGAAAAATTATTACAAAGTCGATGATTTTTTTTTAAATTTAAAATTAAATTAAATAAATTTTTTTTTTTTTTTGATTAATCGTAATTTTTAAAAAAAGAAAAAAATCTTTAAAATTGCGATTTTCATAAGAAATAATTATCGATTGCGCCTCAAATTTAAAAGAATATTTTTAATTTATAAAATTAAGGGTTTTGTGAAAAAATCATTAACAATAGAAAAAGCATGTAGGTGTTAATAATTTCAAAAACTTTTTTTAAAAATAGAAAAAAAACTGGAAATTTCGATTTTCATGAGAAATAATTTTTCGATTGCGCTCAAATTTCACAAGAACTCTTTAATTCATAAAATTAAGGTTCTTTTGAAAAAATCATTAAAATGGGATTAAGCATGTAGGTGTTATAAGTCGAAGAAATTTCTTAAAAATCGAAAAAAGTCGTAAAATTGCGATTTCATGAGAAATATTTTTCGATTGCGCTCAAAAACGTGGCAGTTCTTCGTTCAGAGATTTCAAAGGTCCCCAAAAAATTTCATCGCAACCGGAGTATCGGTTTAGCCCGAATCGTGCTAACAGACACACAAAAATACAAAAAGAAAGAAAAAAGAAAGAAAGAAAGAAAAAAAAACATTCCGGATTTTTTTCTCCAGTGTAGTGAAATGGAATCTCCGCTTCGCTCGCTACGCTCGCTACGCTCATCCAAAAACAAAAGAACTCTTAACTCTTGTAAGAAAGTAATTAATTATAGGCCCTATGGTATTTATTTGTAAAATGTTCTGCCTCTAAAATTCAAATAAAATTAGGTACAACGTATTTAACCATTTGTAAAAATGCTAAAGAAACCAATAAAAGGTAATTATATAGATTACAGTTTTCTGTGAAAAAAGGCCTTTAAATGTCTCAACTTGTAAATGTGTATTAAATGTTTCTTCATTAATTTTTAGGTGGCGCTAAATATTAGCTGAATAATAGAATATGAATATATTTATAATCGGATATTATTGACATAATGTTTGTTTAACATGGCAGATCACACGCACCGATCAGAACAATGTATCATTCTTATGTTCAGTTCTATAATAATAGACACTTATTTTCTAGGTAACCTACTCAACAGCAAGTCAGCAACACTGGTAATTACATCGTTGTTTGTCGTCTGATCTCGTTCTGCTGCTGTTTGTTGACCTTTTGACCCCACTTTTAAGTGATAGGTGAAGATTGCAAATTTATATTTTATTTTATTTGCAGTGCGAATAACGGAATTTTATCTGAAAGGTTTTCACTTTTTAGGACTTTATTATCTCAAGAGCTGTTTGCCGTTGTTGTGCGACACCATCTTCCAAGTTCTTCTTGGTGGGTGGGGGAATCACATTCATGAACTTTGCAGTACCGGTACCTTGAATGAACAAGTGACTAGCAGTCTACTAGCAATGATCTTGTTATTTTTGCGATGTATTACCATTGCGTGGTTTTAAGGACGATGATTTGGGAATCTAATAATATGTGGCATGTCGAATGCGCGCCGAGATCGCCTGTTGCATAGGCAACTCTAAATGCGAGCGGGTGTTGCTGGTTGTCTACCGTGCAGGGCGTAATTTACTGTTTCTCAGCTATTTGTTTATTAGGTAAATTAATAACACTTTTGCGATATGGTGTATCGAGACTTTCTTTTTCTTTTTTATGTAAAATTAAAAGTGCATTACTATTATTAACTAACAAAATCTTTGCAGCATGACAACCTAGTATTATCTTTGAGTATAGAACCTCAATTTGTATTATTAGTATTTTAACGACACTTAATGATATTTAAAAAAAATATTTTGTGGTGATATTGGTAACAAAATAAATTCAAACTTTGGGTTTTGTTCCTGAAATTGGATTTTTCTGGTAATTTCTAGTTTTTGTTCAAAATGAAATATTTTGTTTGAAATAAATTTACACTTAAGCAAACGTAATATCCGGGGCGTCCCCAAATGTTCTGTACTGGTAACTTACTTTTTTAACCATTCTTGAAATCCTCCAATCATTATAAATATAGTTGAGTGTAAAAAAACATACTTCAGTACACAATGTTATGTCACCAGTCTTGTACAGATATTCTTGTATAGTTTTTTGCCAGCAGGGGAGGATGCCCACTGCGAGTGTGGAGACAGACAAGACCCTTCTCACCTTCGAAACAGTCCAACAATGGGGAATTACTGTAACCAAGACCATTTAATACAGGCAAATGAGAGGGCCATAGATGCCGCTGTTTTTTGGAAAGACGTATTTGATCCAGACACGGAAATTCAATTCAACTTCATGAACAATTAAAATGAATTTATTTCAACTTTCAGGGTTATCACAAGCAAGTACATTTTTATAGGCCTATTCTTGTATGGCTTTTTATTAACTTTGTGAACAATTAAAATGTATTAAATTTATTTTATAACGTTCAGGATTATCACAAGCACAACCCTAACAAGAAATTTAATTGTTGTGATATCCATAAAAAAATAAAAATTAGTAACATAACATACGTATATTAAATAAGTTTAAATTCACAATGGAACAATATAAAAAAATAGTTATAAACTGAATTTTTTTAATAAACTAAGTTACTAACCATGGTATTAAAAATAAATAAATACAAGGCAATATTCACAAACAAGGGTGTTGGCCAAGTAGGCCTACATTTAAATTGGGCACACACCAGTTCCTGGGTGTAATTGGTTTTAATGAACTATCAATTAAATGCTTATAAATAAATTGTGTACAAAATGATAAAAACATGCAATTATGTTCCAAGTTGTAATGAGGAAGCTAGAAAGTAATAAGTAAACACAATGATTTTCACAATACAAAAAAAAGTAGGTTCTTTCATCCATCTAAATTTAAAGTCCTTTTGAAGACAATATATAATATTCACAAGAAAATATAAACCATTTGACACTGGAATACATACTAAAAATTATATAGGATATAAATATAATTTAAAATTTAAATTATTTAAAATAAATTTTATTTAAAAAACAAACAAATATATAGGCCTAGCCTATTACCAGTAGGTAGGCTATTTGGGGAAGTAACTTTTGATTTGCATTCAAACTGTGACTAATTTTTTAATGAATGCATCAACTTTTCATGTTTGTAACTTTTACTCAAAACATTAATTATTTATGGAGCTTGTAATTTTGCCTAAATTGGTAGTGCGTGTCATTGATTAAAAAAGCCTTCTTTAATCAATGGTAGTGTCCTCGCACTAATTTGATTGTGAATTGAAACTTTGTCCACTCGTAGACATTGCTGTCAAGCTTAAAGATAAGTAAATCGTCATCACTTATCCAGGATTAGCCGTCAATACTTTCAATAACAAAGTTTGATTTAGAGGGTGGGTCACGCTAATGTGTTGTCACTTTCAGGTACATAAATTAAAATACCCCTGATTTTGATAGTTTTTAAGTTCACATCACGTTTCATGACGGCAGGGCGACACCTCGAAATCACCCCAACTCTGCTTGGTGTATAAGGTGCCCGAGTGTGTAGTGCTAGTGCACCGCGACTCGGCTTGGCTGCGGCTCCCTAATGGGCACCTGGATTTTCATTTTTATCAAGACTCATTCAGGTACATTTTTAAAAGATATAACTGTATGTTTTACTACATATTTATTTTTTATACATTTGTCAGTGTTGGGGTCGCTACTTTTAAAAAGTAGCATGCTATCGCTAACGCTACATGCCCCGAAAAAGTAGCTTCGCTACTTTTTCGCTACTTTTTTTGAGATGTACACTCTAAGAAATCTTGGGTGATCTACCATTATACGAGGGCAACAATCTACAATTATGAAATGGTGAAGTCGTCTTCAGACTCTCATAATCCGTAGAACTACCATTATATATTAAAGAATCCAGTTTTCCGTTTTATAAATGAACGCGAACCGTAAAAGTTTGAGATGATTTAACATTCATCTGCCGAGATTCGACGTTAACTTAAGTAGCAACTACCTATTTACGGAGGCCGGTTAATCTCCTATTTTGTGAGGGTAGATTTGCAGGCAGCATATTGTTACAGCACGGTATTTCTGGGAGAGATCACTTATATGTGAATGGCATAATGTACTATAATGTTACCCGAAAACAACTACTTGTCGCGGCAGGTGAATCTCCCATTTTGTGAGGGTAAATTGGCAGGCAGCATATTGTTACAGCACGATATTTGTGCGAGAGATCACCTGCATCTGGATGTTTGATGTACAATAATGTATCATTCAACCTATTTATCACGGCAATTCGTATTGCTTCAAGCCCGGTTTATCAATGACCAGTTATAGTGTTTGGTTTCATCTAAACCTACCATTAAACCAAACACTATAACCATTGAGTATATAACCATCCTATAACTGGTCATTGAAATCTGGCACCTAAGGGAAACACTTTAAGTCTTTGACCCTTGCACTCATAACAAATAAATGAAACAAAACATAAATATAAAACATAAATCTCACGGACATATTATCGAGCTTCGCAACAGGCAGCCCTTTGTTTGAAGACTACAAGCACCGAGCATATATTAAGTTATGTTCATATACATCAAATGTGTAGTATTAATTCCTGCTTCCATGTAATCATTGAGCTATTAAAAAATACCGGATACTTATTACTTATTAGCAAGAACTGAACCATATGATTAAATTATAGAACACAATAATAATACATGCATATTAATAAAGGTAGGCCACAGAGCAAGTGCACAAAGCCTACGATATTTGCGTCGATTTGCTGTTGTATCTATAGGAGGTAACTCTCTCTCGTACTCAGCGTCTTCTGTGGCGCAACGGTCTGAGTCTTTGCTTACAGTTGGAGAGTACCAGTTGGATCGAGTTCGAGTCACCATGAAAAATCTTGTAACTTTATAATCGTGTCAAATTAACATGTGCTATGTATCCATTTACAGATGATCGATTGCTGAAGGAAATATATGATTTGAAATAGTACTAAATACAATAATTAAATGATTAAATAAATCTAATTTTTAGTTTTTAGTTTGCTTATTTGCTCCTAGATCGCGTTACAGGCGCTTAGACAATTATGCGTTTGACTAAAGGAACGAATGATCTACAATTATGTGAGTGTAGTTCGCTCACAAGAAAACTATGTTTGACATACGGAACTAGCAAGCTACAATTATATAAGGGAAGGCTGTGCACGATGTAAATAACGTTTACTGAAACGAAACATACGATCTACAATAATGTGAGTGTAGTTCGCTCACAAGAATAGTACGTTTGACTACAACGGAACGAATGATCTACAATTATGTGAGTGTAGTTCACTCACAAGAATAGTACGTTTGACTACAACGGAACGAATGATCTACAGTTATGTGAGAGTGGTTTGCTCATAATACATTATCATAGGTGACTAAAATGGGACTGGAGATCTACCATTATTGGAGGGACTTTCTAGCATTCAGGTGTAGTAGATTGTTCATAGCACGTATGCGTACATCTACCATTATATGGTTGGCAGCTCCTCTTGCCAATAACATAATTGTAGATCATACGGCGAATTTCCTTACAGTGTAGCGACGCTACATTCGCGCTACACATGAAATATAGCGCGCTACTTTTTCCGCTACATGTTCACGTTTAATCAGGGGGTGTCGAGATCTCACATTATCCCGTTTTTAAAGCCTTTTGACGTCGTGCCGCGATGATTTTTAACTTCATTTATGTCAACTCGATCGTGATCTATCATCAAAAGCACATAGTTTCGGTTTCCATTGTGATAGAACTAGAAGGCGTTCTTTTAACGTTTAGGCTAGGCTAGGCCCTAGTCTTTTAAGAATTCTAGGCCTAATGATCAACATTCATATTGCATTTCTTATTTTCAACAACGTGTTTTTCGCGGAATCACTGCAGAAGAATGCGACAAACAAAGTTCGGAATAGGCCTACTGGTGCCGTACAATAGCGATAAAGCCCGGAATGTCCCAAGGGAGGGGAGATATATGACACTAATCACTTCATTTTAATATTCAATTCAGACGATTGGCGTAATTATTGAGCGGCTTATGCTCTAAATCAATAATCCGACTTCTAATTATCGTGGATACATCTTTGTTTACGACCCTGAAATAGCACTCAAGATGCTCCACGCAATTTAATAATCACTGCAATATTTTGGTAAAGTCAGCTCACACGATGTGACAGATCGGCGATCACTCGCATCCTTCGGACGACGCAGAGAGAGAGAGAGAGAGAGAGAGAGGGAGAGGCTCGCTGGGAGAGAGCGAGGGAGATGGTGTGCAAGTGAGACGAGATTACGGGCCGGTCTACATGGCGAGCACATGACGTGGCGCGGCGGGCGTTACAAGTTAGTTTGCATTGCCGACTTTTGACTTTACGTGGTACTGGAACTGCTGGCGCCGAAACTTAGAAAGTAGCGCAAATATCACGCTAACGCTACAAAAATTGTAGCATGCTACCGCTACAATATGCCCCCTTAATAAAGTAGCGCGCTACTGGCTCCGCTACACGTAAAAGTAGCATGCTACATGTAGCGCGCTACAAGTAGCGCGCTACTCCCCAAGACTGACATTTGTTCAACACTGATTTTAAGCTGTAAGCCCACCACTCTCCCCTACTCATCTTCGATATTTACTTCACTTCCCCGCATATCAGCGAATTTTCTGCAATGAATCAGGGCATGTCTGACAAGTTTGCTTCGGCATTCAAACTTGAGGCCACATGCCTCGCAGACGTGCTTCCGTTCCCGAGTGTGGATCAGAGCGTGTTCCGAGAGACTCTCAACGGTCGGAAATCTCGCTCTGCAGCGCGCGCACGCGTATGGGCTCTCCACGTGCATGCGCTTGTGTTTCGCGAGGCTGCATCCCTGCGTGAAACGTGCGTCGCAGTCTCCGCACGCGTAGGGTCGCTCGCCGGTGTGCGTGCGTCTGTGCTTGACGAGGGTGTTCTTCTGCGTGAAGCGAGCGTCACACGTGTCGCAGGCGTGGTGACGTTCTCCCGTGTGGATCAACCTGTGCTTCACGAGGGTGTTCTTCTGTGTGAAGCTACCACCGCACATGTCGCACATGTACGGGCGTTCTCCCGAGTGAACGCGCAAATGTTCCACGAGGCTTGACCGTTGGTTGCAGCGGAAGCTACAATTGTCACACGCAAACGGCTTCTTGCCCGAGTGAATCATCTTGTGTTTCTTGAGGCTGGAGTAGTGCGGGAAACGCGAGTCGCACTTGTCACATGCGTACAGAGGGTCAACGAACTCACTCTCTCCGTTGTGTACGTACATGTGCGCTCTTAGCGTTCTCCCGCTACTCAGCACCTTGCCGCACATTGCACAAGTCAAGTTGCGCACGCTTGTACCCTCGCCCACATCGCATCTCTTCCGTCTCTTGACCGTAACACCAGCAGCTCTAGGCCGACTTGTTTTCCGTTTCCTGCATACTTTCATGTGAGTCTGTTGATCTGCCAGGCTCGCTTGGAGTAATCCGCATAAGTCACAGATGAAACTCAAACCTGGAAGAGAGGAATCAAGTTCATATAAACTTCAAAATGAAACAAACGTAACTTATTTATTTATTAGTATGATTGGAGAAGGGTTGACAGGTTGGGAGAGTATAGAGAAAATAAAGAACATAAAACCCAGCCTGAAGGGCTGGGGGCGACAAAACGTTTCACCTGCCAGTGTTCTCCCCAGAAAAAAATGTTCACTGGGTATTTCATAAACATTGCCGGGTACTCGCGGGTAGGGCCAAAAATAGTGGGGGTCCGGGGGCTTGCCCCCGGAAAAAATTTGAGATCCTAGATTCAATTTGGTGAGTTTTAGAGGTTTTTGAAGACCTTTTCAAGTTGCTTACTTTTGTTGGTTTAGTGGTATGAAGTTGGCCTATAAACATTTCAAATTTGATTGAAATCATAGTCTAAGTATATTTTCTCCTTTGCAATGTAGGCTTTGTGAATTACTGTAGTCCTATTGCTACAATGAGTACAATAGGCCCGTATAAAGGTGATGATGTTATTCTTTCTAAGTGGTTATAATCTAAGATTTGTAGGATTTGTAACTTGAAACATTGTTATATTTGATGACTTCATTTTTATTACTTCAAAATTCGTCCTAGCAATCAATAAACTTGGAAAATTGCTAAAATTGTTCACTTGTGTGTGCTCCTTGTGTGCAGTTAATGTTCACGATCATAGCGATGATTGCCATTTTGCCAACTTATGTGTTTCGTTCAAATGCATTCCTTGTCGTGTTCTATAGTGATCAGCGAGATTAGCCTCCACGATGTTGTTTACAATCTGTGCTGCAGTTTAGGGATGGGACGTTTTAACGTTCAGTGGACAGATAGTTTATTAAATTCGCAAATCGTTAAGTAAAAAAAAAAAAAAAAATTCAAATTTTTTTTTTCAAAATTTTTTTAATTTTTTTTTTCAAAATTTTTATTGCCGGGCGGCAGGGAATTATCGCCGGGCGACCCGCCCGGCGGTCCGGGCCTGGGGAGAACACTGACCTGTTGATGACAACTGCAGCTGATTTAAAGTTGTTTGTTACCTTAATCCACGACGCGTTTTGTCCTTCCGGGACTCATCAGGCGGATGGTGGCACTAAAAATCAGCTAACTACAT
>JAMZAV010009782.1:0-24665 GCA_024449915.1 Sweltsa coloradensis
CCCCCGTCCCCCCCCTTGTTTTTGTTTTTCCCTTTTTCCCCTTAATAAACCCCTCTTTCCCTTTTTTTGGATTTTTTGTTCCCTGATTTTTTTTTTGTAACAAAAAAGAATTGAGCTACAGTAATAAATAATTATAAGAATAATAAGAAATAATAATAAGAAAATTAATTAGTTAATTATGTGACACGAATTTCAAAGTGTCAATAAATTAGTCATGTTTAGTATTAATTAAGAGCATTTTTCACCATCATAAAGAAAAAAAATTCATTGAAAAATATATATATATATATATATACATATGTTATAGTTAAATATGTTGATTTTGCTGATTTTTTAGTTTTTGAACCAAAGATCAACGTCAAAGTAAAATTTCTTCCAAACCAATGATATCAGTGTTCACAAAAGAGCTGGTTACTATTAATATATCAATTTTCAATTTTCATAATAGTAATTACAATATATTTAACATAAAATACAATATGGCGTAAAGATGTTAACTATGGTACAAAATATGATACCAACTTAAAATTAGCAATCTTTAGCTTTTTAATGAGAAATTCGAAAATAACTGGCTCCAAGTTGAGTGTTTAGTATTAACTGTTAATTAATTAATAAATTAACATTAATTAGTTAATTTAGTCTTAAAATTTCAAAGTGAAGACAAATTTGTAGTGTTTGGTATCAATTGAAAGCATTTTTTACCAAACACTGAGTAAATATTTTGCATATATGTGTGTTAGTTAAATATGTTGATTTTGTATATTTTTAGTTTTTGAACCAAAAGATCAACTTCAAAGTAAATTTCTTCTAACCAATTATAACAGTGTTCACAAAAGAACTGGTTACTATAATTAATGAATCATTTTCCAATTTTCAATAACAGTAATAACAATATATTTTACACAAATTAACAAATTTTCTTAAATTGAAAAGTTACAGAAACATGTTGTGTGACGTAGCAAAATGCATAATTTGACTTGTTTATATCTATCTTAAAAAAATTCTAATAAGAATTTCGAAAATTACTGGCTCCAGGCTGAGTTTTGAGTATTAAGCGTCAACATTCGCTATTATATAGTTAAAATTTGTTAATTTGTGTAAAATATATTGCTATTATTATTATTGAAAATTGAAATTTTAATATTAATTATAGTTACCAGCTCTTTTGTTAACTCTGTGTTATCATTTGTCAAAATAAATTTTACTTTAATGTTGATCTTTTGGTTCAAAAACAAAAATCACAAAATCAACATCTTTAACATATTTATATTTCAATATATTTTTCAATGTATTTTTTTTCCTTAATGTTGGTGACAAATGCTTTCATTTGATACCAAACATAGCAAATTTATTTTCACTTTGAAATTTTTGGACACTTTTAAGTAATTAATTTCATTATTCAATTCGTAGTTAAAAACTCAAACTCAGCCTGGAGCCAATGATTTTCGAAATTCTTATTACAAAATCTTTAAGATTGATATAAACAAGTCAAATGGTGCATTTTGCTACGTCACACAACATGTTTCTGTAACTTTTCAATTTAAGAAAATTTGTTAATTTGTGTAAAATATATTGTTAGTACATTATTGAAATTGGAAAATGATACATTAATTATAGTTATTAGTTTCTTTTGTGAAAACTGTGTTATCATTGGTTAGATGATCTTTGGTTTAAAAAACTAAAAAATTACAAAATCAACATATTTAACTATTACATATGTATATATATATATATATATATATATATATGTCACTCGCCGTCAACAAGATGGAAACAACATCTGCTTTGGCACAACATGTCAAGAAGGAGGGTCATTCCATGATTTTGACGGAATGAGGCCTCTTGCCATGGTAAGCCATCTATCTAGTCGAATCGTCAGAGAGGCAGTGGAAATTGAGAAGCGCCCACTCAATCTTAACAAACGAGACGATGGCAAGCGTTTGGCTCAAACGTGGAAGCTTTGATTGAGAGGTTAGTTAAAGAAGGCGGTATAGCGGCTGATAGAGTGCCTGCAGTTCTAGACGAACGTGAGACGGTCCGGACGGACCCAACCATCTTGTCTAGAAATTTGGAATCCAGCAGAATGACTAGAAGTCATACTGCAGCTCTTGAAAAGTACGAGACTGAGCCGCCTGCGGTACCAAGACATGAAGACAGCGATAGGCCTGCTAGAATGGTAACAAGAAGTCACACTCACAATGCAACCAAGTGATTTGATTTTAGGTTCACTGCAATTGGATCTTTGTAATTTTCTATGTTTGCAAGGTAGTGTGTTTTTTGTTTTCTATTTGTTTATTTTTATAATGCTGTTGTTGTTTTATTGAATTTTTGTTTTTAACCTTCCCTTGAAAATGGAAACATAGTTTTTCTGAAACGTTGGGATTAAAGTTATTTTTTATAATACTGTGCGTGATTATTTACCGTAAAGATACTTAAAACATTAACCAGGGATCACGAAAGCTTAAGACAATATATATATATATATATATATATATATATATATATATAATTATATATATATATATATGCAATGTCTTAAATTTTCACGGTTGCTAATGTGAGTAGTATTGTACTTACGGGTAAAACCGTGTCTCGATTTTTGGTTCACCGACCAACGTTTCGGCACCAATTCAGGAGCCATCATCAGGGTCCTTCCTCTTTGGTCGTCGACCTCGCGAAAATCGAGACACGGTTTTACCCGTAAGTACAATACTACTCATATATATTATTATATATGTTATGGTATGTTATTGCTTATATATATATATATATATATATATATGACATAATGAAATTCTTTCGAGTTTCCGAGTTAAATAAGTTTTATTACCAACGTTTTCGAACAGTTCTCCCTGCCCATTCTCAAGGTAACGACATACAAATTAAAAAACATTGAGTAAACAAACAAGACAATAACAAATAATATAAAAGACAAAACAAGTCACTGCAACTGCTCAGCATTACATTTAAGATCTTTGCGATGACCTTAACAGGCGTCTGGTAGGTGGAGCTTCAGGTGGCTTCTTTCTTCTCCTATCCACTCTAGCTGGAGGAACTACATTTTCCGTGGCAACTGGGGGTATTATCGGCACCACATGGCTATCACGTAGCGCCAGTTTCCAGGTGGGTGCTAGTCTTTTCGCATCATCTCGTATGTTTAAGTTATGCGGTCGTTTCTCCATTTCGACGGCTTCTCTAACAAAACGAGATACTTCATGGTCCACTCTGGCAACAGTCTTTGCGTTCGCGAAATCTATCCAGTGCTCCTTCTCAAAATAGTGCTGGAAAAGAGCAGATGTAGTTTGCCTGTTTTTTATTGCAGTTCTATGCTCGTCCAGACGTGCTGAGATTTTACGGTTCGTCCTTCCGATATATGTTTTCTCACAACACCCGCAAGGAATTTCGTATATTCCATGAGCTTCATGAGGAATCACATCTTTCACATTTCTAAGCATTGATGAGATCTTAAGTTCAGCTTTAAAGATGGTTCCAATGTTGTTTTTTTATTTTATTTTATAGTCTTGTTTGTTTACTCAATGTTTTTTTAATTTGTATGTCGTTACCTTGAGAATGGGCTGGGAGAACTGTTCGAAACGTTGGTAATAAAACTTATTTAACTCGGAAACTCGAAAGAATTTCATTATGTCACATTATATCCGAGAAAATCTACGTAAAACATATATATATATATATATATATATATGTATATATATATATATATGTATATATATATATATATATTTATATATGTATATATATATATATAATTATATATATATATATATATGATAAAAACAAAGCATCTTGGGTAAAACCGCGTCGAAAATAAGATGAACCAGGGCAGAACCTGGGCGTCCACCGACGTTTCGTCTGTACTACGTCAGACATTTTCAAGGTTGACTGTGACTCCAACCTCCGTAGAGTCACAGTCAACCTTGAAAATGTCTCACGTAGTACAGACCGAAACGTCGGTGGACGCCCAGGTTCTGCCCTGGTTCATCTTATTTTCGACGCGGTTTTACCCAAGATCCTTGTTTTTATCCTATGACGGGCCGCGAAACCTACAACAATCCATATATATATGAATATATGGTTTTTAAGCATAAGCCCGCTTTAAGGACATAGTTATTGATTCATAGCAGTTGTCGAAAAAGTTTGCCCCGACTGGGGTTCGAACCCAGAACCTCCGCTTAACGTGCCATAGCTCTACCAATTAAGCTACCGGACCACTGAACAACTTTTTCGACAACTGCTATGATCAATATATATATATATATATATATATTGATTCATAGCAGTTATATATATATATATATATATATATATATTGATTCATAGCAGTGGTCGACTTTTTCGACTTTTTGGCAAACTTTTTCGACAACTGCTATGAATCAATAACTATGTCCTTAAAGCGGGCTTATGCTTAAAAACCTAATATTCATATATAGGATATATGGATTATTGTAGGTTTTCGCGGCCCGTCATAGGATAAAAACAAGGATCTTTGGACCCAAGATCCTTGTTTTTATCATATATATATATATATATATATTACCCAACCATCTTGTCTAGAATTTGGAATCCAGCAAATGACTAGAAGTCATACTGCAGCTCTTGAAAAGTATGAGACTGAGCCGCCTGTGGTACCAAGACATGAAGACAGCGATAGGCCTGCTAGAATGGTAACAGAAGTCACACTCACAATGCAACCAAGTGATTTGATTTTAGGTTCACTGCAATTGGATCTTTGTAATTTTCTATGTTTGCAAGGTAGTGTTTTTTTTTGGTTTCTATTTGTTTATTTTTATAATGCTGTTGTTGTTTTTATTGAATTTTTGTTTTTAAACCTTCCCTTGAAAATGGAAACATAGTTTTTTCTGAAACGTTGGGATTAAAGTTATTTTTTATAATACTGTGCGTGATTATTTACCGTAAAGATACTTAAAACATATATATATATATATATATATACCGCAGAATCCACATCTACATATATATATATATATATATTATATTGCAGACTTTCACGGATTGAATATGCAGACATTGTATTTTCGGGTAGTCCGTGTGGTTTTATTATTAGTTCCAACGTTTCGGGCAGTTCTCCCTGCCCATCTTCAAGGAAATTTAAAACATAAAACAATATCAAAACAAACAAACCTTACTTCTTAACAAACACTGCAACTGGATACAAAGACAAAACCAAAAAGCTTAGAAAACATAGGTACTAATGACAACATATTATGAACATCCAGATATTCCAGAACTGTTTTTAGCACGGATCGGAAGATTTCATCTATGTTACGTAACGCTAAAGACACCATTCCTAACGAGTCCCATGGTATATATGAAATTCCGTGTGGAAGCTGCGAAAAGACTTACGTAGGAAGAACTAACCGTAAAATATCTGTCCGCATCGACGAACATAGAGTTGCAGTTAGACGTATGGAAACCACCTCAGCTCTTTTCCAACATGCTTTCGACAAGGAGCACTGGATTAACTTAACTTTGATGAAGCTAAAACCTTAGCCAAAGTGGAACATGAAGTGCCCCGAATCGTAAGAGAGGCGGTGGAGATGGAGAAACGGAAACACAACATGAACACACGGGACGATGCTAAAAGACTTCCAGCCACATGGAAACATGTTTTGCAAGGCTGTCCATATTCACCAAAAGCTCTCCCTGTGGACATGTTTTTAGGGCGTCCACCTCCGACAACAAGAGTTGACAAGAGGAAGAAAACTCCAACAAGAACCCCTTGAGCCATCTACTCGTACGCTGAGGTCATCTAAAAAGTAATAGAGTGTGTTGATGTCTTCACAGTTTTTAAAATATCTGGATGTTCATAATATGTTGTCATTAGTACCTATGTTTTCTAAGCTTTTTGGTTTTGTCTTTGTATCCAGTTGCAGTGTTTGTTAAGAAGTAAGGTTTTGTTTGTTTTGATATTGTTTTATGTTTTAAATTTCCTTGAAGATGGGCAGGGAGAACTGCCCGAAACGTTGGAACTAATAATAAAACCACACGGACTACCCGAAAATACAATGTCTGCATATATATATATATATATATATATATATATATAAATATATAATAATATTTAAATATATATATATAAAAATATATATATATATAAGAGATGATAGCCAGAGCCTCCCTCTTGCTTGGAAACCTGCACTCATGCCTCGAAATGTAGTCCGTAGACCTATTCTGCCAAATCCCTCCGAGGTGGTGCAAATTTCAGATTCCATAATTCTAAGCACGAATAACATTTCAAAAGACAACCAATCAGGCCCTATGACAAGAAGCCGGCCTAAAAAGGTTTCACTACAGTAAGCTGTGCTATTTTGTTTCTCAATTGCCACCATCCGTATATTTTTTCGATATGACATCGCCGCCCCGCACCTTTTCACGATATGACCTCGCCGCCCCGCACCTCTCGCCGCCTCGCACCTTCAGCCGAGGCTATATAAGGCGGACGCTGCGTGCTTGCCAACCACTGTGACTCCAACCTCCGTAGAGTCACAGTCAACCTTGAAAATGTCTGACGTAGCACAGGCGAAACGTCGGTGGACGCCCAGGTTCTGCCCTGGTTCATCTTATTTTCGACGCGGTTTTACCCAAGATCCTTGTTTTTATCCTACAACAATCCATACATATATACATATTTATATTATATTTATTATTATTTATTATTATATAATAATATATATATATATATATATATATTATATATATATATATATATATTATTTATATTTTTGCATTGTATTTTTTTTATTAATGTTAATGAAAAATGCTTTCAATTGATATCAAACATTAAAAATTTTTCTTCACTTTGAAATTTTAGGACTAAATTAACTAATTAATGTTAATTAATCAATTAACAGTTTAATACTAATCACTTAGCTTGGAGCCAGTTATTTTCGAATTTATCATTACAAAAGCTTAAAAAAAGCTTCATTTTTAAGTTGGTTGGCAGTAAGTTGGCAAAAATACAAACAAAAAGAAAACGAAACAAAGTCGTAAAATTACGATTTTCATGAGAAATAATTTTTCGATTGCGCTCAAAAACGTGGCAGTACTAAGTCCAAAGATTCTGAAGGCCTCCAGAAAATTTCATCGAAATTGGAGTATTTGTTTAGCTGGAATCGTATTAACAAACACACAAAAATACAAACAGAAAAAAACGAAAAAAATCGTAAAAATGCGATTTTTATGAGAAATAATTTTTAGATTGCGCTCAAAAAGGTGGCAGTTCTAAGTTCAGAAATTCTGAAGGCCTCCAGAAAATTTCGTTGCAATTGGAGTATCGGTTTAGCCGAAATCGTGTTACAAAACACTCAAAATACACAAAACACAAAACAGAAAAAACATAAAAAATCCGGATTTTTTCTCCAGTGTAGTAGAATGGAATCTTCGCTTCGCTCGCTACGCTCATCAATTATCCACATAAGAGATTTAGGCTATTTGTAAACATTAAACTTGATATCTCGCATATCACTTGCTAAAACATGTTAGGGGCCTTTATCGCGTTAATCCTAATAAAAAATGATTATGGCCATCGTTTTGGAATACAAATTTCCTAAATACATATTCTTGCCTCTTGCACTCCTTGTTTAAAACGTTTGAATACAATGCTTAGCTACTTCTTAATAAGTATGGGAAAAACTAAGTTAGTAAAATTAGCGTTTCCCAAAAATATAAGCCTATATGTTTACCGATTTAGCATAACAACGTCAAACGTAAAAAAAGACGCATCTCTAGTTATCATAAATAAAATATGTAATGGTTTGTTGCAAAGTTATTTAATGGGAATCCGGAAACATGGTCTTTGGAATAAGTAGTAGTAGTAGTAGTAGTAGTAGTAGTAGTAGTAGTAGTAGTAGTAGTAGTAGTAGTAGTAGTAGTAGTAGTAGTAGTAGTAGTAGTAGTAGTAGTTTTAGGGCGCTTTAACAGCAAAGATTATTTGCGCAAATAAGGTTCACAATATTGGGACAAGTTAAATTCCTTATTTATCTTAAGAGGCATTAATATAAGCCAGCGGTTTAGCCGAGCTCGTTTAACCGGTTCCCACTCGATCACCGAAGTTAAGCAGAATCGGGCGTGGTCATGGGTAGAGTGGGTGACCGCTCTACTCTGAAACTCACGTATACCGCTGGTTAGAGCAGATGGAGGGTTCGAAAGCTAGTGTAACGGCTTCGTTCTCCTCGACGTCTGCTCGGCAGTCCGGGTTAACCTATATGACTGTCAAAGTTACACCGTCCTGTCGGATGGGACGTTAAGCCGTTGGTCCCCTTGGTACTTTTCGAAAGGAGTAGGCTACGTGCCGGTACCGGGTTTCCCCTCCTCCCTTCTGTTCATACTTCATCCTCATCTATCACCACTCATCGTCTCGATTAGCCAAAGTGCATAAATATGAGACGTTGAGCAATATTCAATCAATCAAATCATTAAGAGGCAATATTGAATTGAAATGTTCATATATTTCATTGTTCTTCATAGAAGTGCAAGAAACACCCCACCACTAGGGTTCACCTCTAAATATGGGGTGACCCCACATTTAGGAGTTTGGTGGAAATAAAAAGATGGTGCTCCAAAATTGAAAACATTGCTTAATATCCCAAATTTATGTTTACGTATCTCGTATGATAACAATGGATAATCTAATAAATTTTTGAAAAAATCTTTAGTTAGTTAGTTGATGCTAACTTTATTTTTACTATTTTCTATACACATTTTTCGTTTTTTCAATAACTTCTGAAATAACAGCACTAATTTTTATTTATTCTTACCAATTTTAAATCACCCTTTAAAATTCGTCATCTTGTCTCTAATGATTAGACGAAACCAATTCCAATTTTGACTTTGAAATCTATAAACTTGGCGCCACAGAAATTTCATAAATAAAAATATTGTAAAATACTAGAAGCTTCGCAAACGCTTTTTCAGGCGCGCTGTTGGATGAGCGTATTTGGTGAACTGAGCTGTCATGTGTTATGCAGATTTTCTGTTGTTCTGTGAAAAAAATCATTACAATCGGGTAAAGCATGTAGGTGTTATAATTATGTCGAAGAAGTTTTTGTTTCAAGAAAAAAGCGTAAAATTGCGATTTTCATGAGAAATAATTTTTCGATTGCGTTCAAATTTCACACGAATATATAAATTTATAAAATTAAGGTTCTGTGTAAACATACAATCGGATAAAGCATGTGGGTGTTACAAGTCAAAGACATTTTTTTAAACGAAAACATGCGTAAAATTGTGATTTTTATGAGAAATAAAATTTCTATTGCGCTCAAATTTTACATGAATATATTATTTCATAAAATTAAGGTTCTGTGAAAAAATGATTACAATCGAATAAAGGATGTAGGTGGGCAATTCCACTGTAACAGAATTACCAATCAGACAGATTTAACACATAGTAATTATTTATACTGATTATTGTAAGTAAGTTTTTGCACATCTTATAATTGCAAATAACAACTAGAAGTTGTCTTTTAATTTTGCAATAAAAGTTTATTTAAAAATACTTATATTTAATTGATATAAAGCTAATTTTGTCTGTTGTAACAGAATTACATAGAAGAGGACATGGTAAAAAGTTGGTTCAATCAATCAGTAATTCCTGTGAATTGAGTTAAATTGGAATAATTGTATTGATTGTACACATACAACAAAGGTTAGATACAAACAATGCTGTTGACATCTGTAAGGATAGGTTTGTATTTTATTTAATATTAATTAATGTATTGTGTAACAGAATTACATATGGATGTAACAGAATTACGCTTGTGATTTAAATAACTCTATAATGGGATAGAAATGAAATAAAAATGAAAACAAAAATGAAAACACAATCTCATTAGTAAGTCAATAGGTAAGGCGCATTTAAACATAATTTTAGTCGTTTTAAAAGTGGTAACAGAATTACGACATGGATGTAACAACAAACTACATATGGCTGTAACAGAAATAAGCTTGTTATTTAAATAGTTTAATTATGTGATGAGAGTGTCCAAAAATTAAACAAAACATATCATTAGTCAGTAAATAGGCGTGACATTTTTAAACATAATTTTATTCGCTTTAACAGTGGTTTACAATAATTCTGTTACGATTTGTTAATTCTGTTACACCTAAAATTAAATTAACTAATGATATATTTGTATAAATTATGGTCTTATTTTAATGCTCCATCTTAGCCATTACAAAATAAAAATAATGAAAATATAATCTTCTTTATTTCACCTTTTAAGAGAGAAAACGGTGCTTTTTTGTATGAAACTCAATCAACATGATTCATAGAAAAAGGAGTTATACACAATACACTTTTAAAGCATGCCATAATGTTGATTTTAACAATACCTTGGGTATTTAGTTCTCATAATAGTCATCTTTAAATTATTACATTTTAATACAAATTATTACATTTTAATACATTTTTTAAAATTAGCATTTAGGGCAAGATTATGACTGTGTTAATTCTAAAAAAAAACTCGTTGATAAAAACCCGCTTAAAATGAAAAATAAATTTTTGTTTGTATTGACATTTTCAGGGAATTATGTTTATGAACATACTATATCATTTCTATAAAGAGAAACATTATTGTAAATATTTAATTTCTTTATGTTATGGTCACTATAGTGTGGAATTGCCCAGGTATTATAAATCGAAGAAATGTTTTAAGATTTTTTTTAATCGAAAAAATCGTAAAATTGCGATTTTCATGAGAAAAAAATTTTAGATTGCGCTCAAAATCGTGGCAGTTCTAAGTTCAAAGATTTCGAAGGCCTCCAGAAAATTTCATCGCAATTGGGGTATCGGTGTAGCCGGAATCGTGTTAACAAACACACAAAAATACAAACAGAAAAAAAAATCGTAAAATTGCGATTTTCATGAGAAATAATTTTTAGATTGCGCTCAAAAACGTGGCAGTTCTAAGGCCAAAGATTTTGAAGACCTCCAGAAAATTTCATCGAAATTGGAGTATTGGTGTACTGGAATCGTTTTAACAAACACGCAAAACTACAAACAGAAAAAAAAACAAGAAAAACGAAAAAAAATCGTAAAATTGCAGTTTTCATGTGAAATAATTTTTCGATCGTTTTTTCGTACGTGGCAGTTCTAAGCTCAGAGATTTCAAAGGTATCCAGAAAATTTCATCACAATTGGAGTATCGGTTTAGCCGGAATCGTGTTAACAAACAGCCAAAAATACAACAACAAAAAAGAAAAAAAACATTACAGATTTTTTTCTCCAGTGTAGTAGAATGGAATCTTCGCTTCGCTCATCCAATAATCGCATTATTGGTGGTGTTCAGATTACGTTCACAAAACTTTGCTCTCGTTTGTTTTTACACTAGGCCGCTTCGCGAACGCTTTTTTAGTCGCGTTGCTGGATGAGCCTTTTTGTAAGTTTTTAGTTTGCGTGGGACCTCTTACTTTTGCAAATGCAATTTGAACGCATTGTAGGTGTTTGTTGTCAGGTTTCTATTGTTACTTGTTAATTGTTATTATATAACTAAAAAAAACTCATATTAAATCCTTTATTCTATAGATTCTGGCTAATATTTTCAACTTTTTCTTTCAAAAGGCAATACATCACCATTACCTTAATTGTCATGTAAAATATGAACGTTGTAGCCCTACCTGTTTTGGTCAGAATCTGCCCAAATATCACGAAAAAATCGCATTTAAATATCGAAAAAAATCGTAAATGTACGATATTAATGAGAAATATTTCTTCGATTGTACCCAAAAACGTGGCAGGTCTAAGATCAGAGATTTCGAAGATCCCCTCCAATTTTTTTTATCAAGATTGCATATGCCATTTGACCGGTAGAGCGCGAACAAACAGACAGAAAAACAAAAAATAATAAAAAAATAACAAACAAACAAAAAAAACACCCGAGCTAAATTTTTTGGGGGTCAGTGAAATTGGAGTCTTGGCTTCGCTCATCCAAATATTATTCCTTTCAGGAATCTTCATCAAACTGATGTGAACTGATGTCGGTCTAACACCAGATAATAGCTGGAGCTGCCTACTGCTTTTTAGGTTTTATTGTTTTGGAACAAAATTTTCTCATCAGGGTTAGGTTTCTGTTTATAAGTACATAACAAATTATTTCCATGTTTATCTTTAACAAAGTTGTGTTGGAAGAAATAGAATGGTGTTCGCACGCATAAAAAAATCGTAAGATGATAGGCAAGTCTTACACACTCGGAAGGGAGCGTCCCACGTGCCGCTTCCCGTACGGCCATCAACCTTTTTTTTCCCCCAAAGCCATCATTACTACCTGTCGATAAAGACCATGTTACACTTGTTGGCCTAAGGGGAATTTGATTTATTCCCCTTAGGCCAACACCCTGCATTTCATTACTGAAAATACAAAGAAGGTTTGTTGGCCTTGGGGTAATTGATTTATTCCCCTAAGGCCAACAAACTTTGATGGAAACTTCAGTAATGATATGCAGGGTTTTGGCCTAAGAGGAATAAACCAATTACCCCAAGGCCAATAACGCCCCGCTCCTTACATTAAATGATACATATACGATGTTGGCCTTAGGGGAATAAATCGATTACCCCAAGGCCAACAAACCTTCTTTGTATTTTCAATAATTAAATGCAGGGTGTTGGTCTAAGGGGAATAAATCAATTCCCCTTAGGCCAACAACGCTTCCTGTAACATGGTCTTTATCGACAGGTAGAAATGATGGCATAGGGGGAAAAAAAGGTTGATGGCCTTACGGGAAGCGGCACTGTGGGAAGACACCCTCGGAAGTATCTACGTCGGTTACGCCATGTGTCCTACATTCCACACTATAAACACGAGTTTGACTACATCCCGTGTTGAATTTATTGCTATTCCTAGCTCTAGAACAGGGGTCGGCAACTAGATTGTGTATGGGGCCACTTACCAGTACTGCTTGACATATGAGGGGCCATAGGTCATCCTGGGTCCGGTGATTTTGTTAGTGCGAGAAATTACACCTTCTCTCTTGAGCTAGTTTCTTAAAATTCGGCTCGCGATTGGTACAGGAAATCCGTAATACGTCTTCCAGGTGCTTGTCAGTGATTTTGGACCTAAGTTTATTTTTTACACTGTTTATTCTTGAAAACGATGCTTCGCAGATTTATGTTGATCCGAACATTACGCACATGTGTATCACAATCTTTCGCAGTCCTGGGTATTTGTCGTTCGAAACGTATTTTGCCCAGAATACTTGTGTGGGCGTGTCGGGCGGTAAAGATTTAAGTGGCGTGTCCTCTTGGAAGTCAATCATTTCTAGCTGAAGTTTCGCTTGTGATACGTGGAATAAACTTGCAGCTCATAGAAAAGGGATGTTTCAAGATGTGAGCCAATTGCTCAATTAAATCAAAATCGCGAAATCTTATTTCAAATTCACTTTTTAGTTTTACAATAAAATCACGGAATTCAGATACATCTGCATCTGACTCGCAGTCAAGTTTGTACTCGGACAATGTTGGAAAATGAAGAAGTTCACCTGTGAGATCCATTTCAAAGAAGGTTAATTTGCGCTTGAACGATTTAACATTCTGAATCAGGTCACAAATTAACTTGTCTCCACCTTGTAGATTTGTGTTGAGAGTGTTCAGGTGGCCCAAAATGTCGTTTAAGAAAGCCAACGCTAGCATTTCTGTTGTTTTGAAGAAATGCATGAAAGTCATTGGCAACCGGGGTATTTAAATTTTCCAAAAATGTCGAAATTTCTTTTCTGAGTGCCCAAAATCTCTGTAATACGTTACCCTTATTTAGCCAACGTACGTATGCAGCAGCAAAGCACTGTACTGCGCCTGAACTTCATCCAAGAACTCTTTGAACTCTCTGTGTTTTAGAGACGAACGTGCTATTATACAATTAACTAATTTTATCAACTTATCCATAGTTACCTTCAGCACATTACTAAGCTTTGCACAAAGTACAGACTGGTGAATAATACAATGGTATGAAATAAGATTTGCATTCTTTTCTTTCACTCGCTTTGCTAACCCCTTCTCTTTAGCGATCATAGCCGGTGCACCATCTGTAATTAGTGAAACTAGCTTGGCATAATTCAGATTCGACGTTTCCATAAATTCAATCAACAACAAATATCAAATCAAATTGAGAACGGCTCAATTTAATATTTACGAAATTTATTGAAGTTTAAAAATTCACAATTTTAATTAAAAATTAAAAGTAGGAGAAATAAATAGTAATTTTTGTGTTAAGTCATATTACTGGGAGGCCACAAAAATTATGCCCGCGGGCCGCCTGTTGCCGACCCCTGCTCTAGAACATTGGTTTTAAATGTAATTGTTTATGGCTGAAGTGGAAATGTCTGAAACTCTCGTTTTGTAACTTTCTGTCTGATTTAGGTTTTAGGAAAATAAATTTGAATGCTTAGCTGTTCTATTAATTGGATGAGCGTAGCGAGCGAAGCGAAGATTCCATAGAAAAAAAATCCGGAATGTTTTTTTCTTTTTTTTCTTTTTTCTTTTTTTTTGTCTGTTTGTTAACACGATTACGGCTAAACCGATACTCCAATTGCGATGAAATTTTCTGGAAGACCTTCGAAATCTCTGAACTTAGAACTGCTACGTTTTTGAGCGCAATCAAAAAATCATTTCTCATCAAAATCGCAATTTTACGATTTTTTCCATTTTAAAAAAATGTCTTCGACTTATAACGCATACATGCTTTGTCCGATTGTTATTATTTTTTCACAGAACCTTTATTTTATGAATTGATATATTCGATTGAAATTTGAGCGTAATCGAAAAATTATTTCTCATGAAAATCGTAATTTTACGATTTTGTAAATTTTTAACATTCCTTCGACTTACACCTACATGCTTTATCCGATTGTGATGATTTTTTCACAGCACCTTTATTTTATGAATTAATATATCGTGTGAAATTTGAGCGCAATCGAATATTTTGTTTCTCATGATAATCGCAATTTTAAGATTTTTTTGGTAGCACGATTCCGGCTAAGGCGATACTCCAATTGCAATGAAATTTTCTGGAGGCCTTCGAAATCTCCGAACTTAGAACTACCACGTTTTTGAACGCAATCAAACAATTGTTTTTTGTGAAAATCGCAATTTTACGATTTTTTTCGATTTAAAAAAAATTCTTCGACTTATAACACCTACATGCTTTATCCGATTGTAATTTTTTTTTTCACAGAACCTTTATTTTATGAATTGATGTATTCGTGTGAAATTTGAGCGTAATCAAAAAATTATTTCTTATAAAAATTTTAATTTTACGCTTTTTTTCGTTTAAAAAAAAAATACGCTCATCCAACAACGCGCCTGAAAAAGCGTTTGCGAAGCTTCCTAGTTTATTTCATATAAGCAACAAACTGTAGGCATATTATCCAAAGACTTAAAATAAATAATAACAGTCGCACTCGCATGGATAGTTGGCAAACAATCTTGGTGTTGGTAATATAGTTTTACAATAACAATCAGACAAATGACGATCAGGAAGGATGATTTAGACCACGTGGTTGGTATGCTGACAAGCCGGAGTAACTAAACGATCGCGATCTGAGGCGTGGCCCCCGATCATCTTGGACTGGTTTTCCTTCTGATTATGTCCTTGATCTTGGCCGCAGGTGCGACTATTGACCTCTGGGATTGATGCAGATGTGGACATATTGCTCTGAGCAGCACCAGTCCTTCTGCATGCTGGCTGGAGGAGGATGGGTTTTGTCCAGGGTCTCGTAGTCTTGGGTGTCTTGGCTTGGGGTGCTGAAGGGCTTAGAGGGTTTGAGATAGCCCGGTTACCGAGGACTCTCATACCCTCTTCGTATAGATTGGATGTGGAAACTAATTTTAAAGACAAGAACTTCACTTTTCAAGGAGAGGTAAGTCGGAAGATTGATTGCACGATCAATGAAAACAAAGTTTACAAAAGGTAGTTTTAGGCTATGACGTGGTTAAGATATTATGTTATACAGAAATTAGAAAAGTGTCTCAATCGGATAATGAACTCGGGACTTCTGTGTCCCCAAAAGGGGATTCTTTTAAAATTTATATCTAAATACCTCATAATAATATGCAATACAATTATTTCATAAATTAAAATAGAGCCTTCACCGGGGAATGAACCCGGGACAGCAGCGTTATAGTCGCCTACTATAAAACCAAGTTTAAAACACAATGTATAATATTAAACAGTGATAGTAATAGTGACTAAGATATGTCCCGTCCGGTAATTGAACCCGACTCCTTCGACTTTACAAAACCAATACGATACCAAGTGAGCTATCAAAACACAGGATTCACCTTTCTCTCCGAAAACTTTTCTGGTTCATAAATATAGTTTATAATAACACACAGATCTCTCACAGTAGACTGCAATTGCGTATTTTTTAAAATGAAGTATTTAAACAACGTCTGCAAGTGCACGTGTTTAATTGGTTAGTGAAAGTGTTATAAGTTTTCAGGTTATTTCATCCATTTAATTGTTGACTCAATCGGCCCCTTTAAAGGTTATAAACTAAAAATAAAAACTAAAAAAAAAACTGACGAAAGCAGCAAAGAATAGCAATTCACAAGTCACTACAGCTAGAAATATTCACGGTTCTAGTTCATCTGCTGATAGTGTCGCATAAAATTTTGTCCCCCGACGATTTTTCATGGCATTATAAACTATCGAGGGCTACAAAGCCTTTAGTGGAGAAGTATGTATTGTTGGCTATTCGCGGAAGAATAAACTGGTCAACGGCACCGTGCGTCAAAGTGATGTATACAACAATGTTTTACGGCATATGTTACATCCGCGGAACGTTAAGACGTCGCGGCTCTCAAATGCTCGTGCACCCCACAGAAAATAACGACGTTTTTTAATAAGAATTTTGAATGCGAATTGATTGGTACCAATAACTCCATATTTAAACAATTATATTTTTGACTTTATCAATATATTATTTTATATTTATATTATATTCGAAGGTCGTTAATGTTGTGATCGGTCGTATAGCCGACATCGTATATCAAGCAAACCCAACATTTAAATCCCACTCAAATTTAAATCATCCACATAACTCATACAACAATTTTGTTTAATAATTTAAAATATCGGTTTACACCATATAAATAATATACTTTTGATCTGCGTTACATGAAATTTTACACGACGGAATGTTATCTGCTTAAGTGGACTATAGACTATAATATAGATCAATATCAAGTAACAATCACCGACAGTGTTGGCTCGGGCGCTAAGCGCGCGACTCTGATTCGGGAAGTTCCGGGTTCGAATCCCGTCGAGACCGGCAATCCTGACTGAAGGTTTTTTCCGAGGTTTTCCTCAGTCGTTAAGGCGAATGCAAGGGATTGAGTATACTAAAACAGCCCTCGGACATCCCTTCACAATTTCCTATCCGCACATACCTAGTTCACCTGAAGAGGGGCATATTGCACCCTATAACAGGTTTCTCACGATAAAAATTTAAAAAGTAACAACCGTATCAATAAATCATGTGGATATGTCATCTTGCATAAATACGTATTCAAAAGAGTTGCCCACTCTCGCACACTGATGCTGCATTTAGATGGGTTACGCTAATTCTCGTAAGGGACATGTTTATGTCCTTTGAATATTTTGACTTTATAGTTATACTTTAATCCTCCTGAAGTTGTTCTTCCCAGGAAACTATAACATTAAACAAACAGCAAAATATACTTGCTCCAACGAAAGAATGCAGATGCTCTGTAGTGGCTTTGTGTATCCAATCCCAAATTCAATGATAAATAGTAGTGGTGGGGGTAGTAGTATGAATGCGCGGTAAATGGAATGTCGCCTTTGTAAATGAAAGAAATATATATTTTACCAATGCAAGCAAAAATTATCTGTGCTAGATCACAGAGTTGAGTTGACAAAGTTGTTATGTTGGGAAAACAATTTCTATGCATCTGCATTCTTTCGTTGGGACCACTATAGCATACATTACAAACTAATACAAGATCTTCTTACACGCTTGGGGGACATGGTTTAGAGTAATGTAGTAATGTTGAGATACAGTCAGGTTATGCTTCCACCATTCGAGATATGACTTTCGTTCCTGTAATAACTGAATAACTGACCCACACGCTTCAGATTCTCTCACTAAGAGAAACTGTAATGTTGATTAAACCAATAATTTTTTGTTAAGCTTTTTTTACGCAATTACGTTAACCATCATGTCAATAACATTTTCTAAACTAAAGATCAATAGTTTGCGTTGTCATCCGAACATTAATAGTTTGTTGATTTCCTTTCCTTTATGTTAACTTCAAATTTGACGAGAAAACCATACGTATTATACTTGCTATTGTCATGACAAAAGTGAAGTTGTAATAATACTTTCACGCGTGGTCAGCTACTCTGATGTCGCCACTTGCAAGATATGACTAGTCATCTTGCGTGTGTAAGTTGCAATGCAAAGGTAAGAAGTATTGCCTTAAGATAAAAAAAACATGTTGGCAGCTTCTACCCCAAAAATGTTGTACGGTTGACTTCTAGAAGGCTTTTGGATATTGTCCTCTCTACATACTGTATCGTGAATTGCGTCTGTTATATATTGCTGGGCCTTTTTATCTAGCTAGACTCAAAGCGCTCGCAGAGATAGAACAAGTCAAGTGATAGACGAACCTATCTCGAAGAAGCCACACTGAAGATAAACTAAGTGTACAAGGCGGATGTGATCGGTTCTGGGTCTCAGTATAAATTGAATATAACTCGTTTTTATAGTTTAACACAAGTCAATGGGTACGCGGGTCTCAATATCTTTCAAAATTAAATGTCAGTGACATTGGGACAATATTCTTGGGACCTAGTTTATTAAGTCCGACATTGCGTCTACCTAGACAGTCACAAGACTGTGGTGTACGTATTATAATGTATTATAAAATATAATGTGCATTATAATGCGTGTTAAACTGTAAATTCAGTGCAAAGGATAGGAACGTGTTTTGTCTAAGGCACATTTGCAATCTAGTAAAACCTAATAGACGGAGAGCCAGTGACAGTTTCTATTGCCTCATAAGGTACATATGTTTGGACCATTGGAGTAGAAGCGGAAATTCAAGTCATTTTCAAAATGCGCGCCCTTACGAGTCAACGTGGGGGCGTTTACCCGTAAAACGCCCCCAAAGTGGGCCCCAAAAAGGGTCAATCAGCCCCTATTAAGTATACATGATTAAACATACGAAACTTCATAAATAAGTTTAGCCCAAAAAGAATATCACTCGTACAAGGAGCTGCTTTGGGCCGTTGACCGTCAAACGCCCCCAAAGTGGGCCCCAAAAAAGTCAACTCTGCCCTCAAAGATATCATGTTTTCAAACATAGGGTCATTTTATAGTGAAAATTACCAGAAAAACGAATATCACTCGTCAGAGGGGCTGCGTTGGGCCGTTGACCCCACAGACGCCCCAAAGTGGGCCCCCCAAAAAAAAGTCAAATCTGCCCTTAATAGGTATACATGATTTAAACATACGTCATGTTGTAAAAAAAGTTACCAGGAAAACAAATATCATTCGCCAGACGAGCTGCGTTTGGGGCTTTGACCCCGTTAGGTAACCCCCAAAGTGAGCCCAAAAAAAGACAAATAGCCCTCATAAGGTATGAATGATTAAAACATACGTCATTTTATAGAAAAAGGTACCAGGAAAACGAATATCACTCGTCAGACGAGCTGCGTTAGGGCTTTGACCCGTTAGATAACCCCCAAAGTGGTCCCCCAAAAGGGTCAAATCTGCCCCGTAGGATATACATAATTAAAACATAGGCTAACGCCCTTTTTTTAGCCAGTTCCCAGGAAAACGAATATCACTCGTCAAAACGGGCTGCGTTGGGGCTTTTGATCCGTCAACCCCCCGAAGTGGGCCCAAAAAAGTTCAATCTGCCCCAAACCCCCCACAACAAACGTCATTTTAAAGGTAAAATTCCCAGGAGACTAATATTAGTCGTCAGACGACTGCGTTGCGACTTTGACCCGTCAGACGGCCCCGGAAATTTGGGGCCCCTAAAATGATCATATCAAATACGGCATTTTATAGAAAAATTTACCTCGGAAAAGAATATCACTTGTCAGACTGGCTGTTTATGCCCTTACCCGCCACTTCCCCCCCTCCCCCCCCCCCTCAAAAAAAATTTTAAAAAAAATGTTTTGTCTCAAATACTTACGAAATTATGTTGGTTTTAAATCGGATTCGGGGCGATAATATAAGGTCATATGTTTATGCAATTTTGGGTCATTGAGCCCTGCAACAACCACTTTTTTTATTTTTTGGGATATAGATCGATGAATAAATCAGAAAGACATGTTATACTTCGTTTTCTGGTAATTATTTAAAAAATAATGGTGTATGTATAGTATGTTGGGGGTTTGTAAACTGAAAAGAGTGTTGTAATTTTATTTTTTTAACCAATGAAGAGTTGTGTTTAATTTACTACTTGTTGCATGATTACTATGACGGTTTCTGATTTTTAAAATCACAGATTAGCTTAAACTTTTGCATATTGTAAAACGATACAAGATAATCATTGAAAATCATTTACTTTTATGAAATAAGTAATGAGATCATAGTCATCAGAAGTTACGTAAGTAATTATCATCATATGATAACCTATTAAGCAATAATCTTTAATTTTGTGTTGAATCATGTAAATAGTTTTTATAAGTTAAAAACAATTGAGGGTTAGAATATATAAATTGGTAAGTCATAATTAACTCCAAACATCAAAACTTCCATACATTCGTTATCACAGTATGTTTGAACTTTTTATCAAAGTAATCTTCAGAAGTAATCATCATCATATCATAAGTAATAATTTTTAATGTGTTAAATCATGCAAATAGTGTTTATACTTTTACAAAATTGAATTAGGATATATAAATTGGTTTGGTAATTAACTTCAAATATCAAACTTTTTACTACATTCGAATCACTGTACGTTTGTACGTTTTAAAACATTTTATTAGTAATCTCATCATCATATCATAACATACGTAACGTAATAATCTTTTACATGCTTTTAAAACATGCAAATACTTTTCATTAAAGAAATTGAGCATTAGAATAAATAAATTGTGAAAAATTAAAAACTGTAATCACATTCGTCATCACTGTACGCTGTTTTCCAAAACATCTATGTCAACATCATCCTCATCAAAATTCTCTCCTTCTAAATAGCATTGCATAATCTCATCAAGTGACGAAGGGGACAGATCATAGAGGAACCATCTGGTCGTATTTAACATCTCTATATATTATACATAATGGCATTTTTTTTAAAATTTCTGTCTATGGAACCAATTTAACAGCGTCGTGTCGCCTACAATAAAACCAAGGTTTAACTATTATATTGGCCTACATAAAATACCAAAAATGTGAATAATGATGAGTAATATTCTTTTTCATGGTCACTTTTACTATAGAATGCCGAATGTTTCAATTATGTATACCTTAAACTTTTTGGATTATTTGGATTAAGGACGTGTCAACCGTTAGGTCATAATACACCCCCTCTAACCTAGGGGGGGGGGAGGGGCCCATGCTGGTCAGAACCACCCAGGTAAGGGGAGGAAAGGGGTTTTCTCAGTCGCGGTCGTCATCGTCTTTGTCATCGTTCATTATGTCATTGTCATCGTCGTCGGAAAACTAGTCAAGGGAAGGGGGCAAGGTCCCCGACGACGATTGCCAGAGCTCGTCTCTAGATTTCGGGGAGTAATATACTACCCATCTTACTACTGATGTTTGCGAGGTGGACTTTTTCTCTTGAATCGCCTTTTTAACGATTAGCAGAGCCATGCTCTGGGGCAAGCTCGAGAAAACCAGGCTTTGACGCAGAGCGCAGAGGTAAAGTCCGGACTCTGGATCCTTGGAAGCTCTATCGGTGGTCCTATCGGGTTGTGCTTTGCAACAAAATGTTAAGTACAATGTGTAATAGGGGTATCTAGGCACATTTTCCAAATATTGCTCACTTTTCTTATTTAAAAGACCGTAAATATTATGACAACACTGTTAATTTGTAGAAATTTACCGATTTTGTGTAGGAGATAATTATTTGAAATCTCAAATGTGCTTTGATAGCGACATACGCTCATCCTTTCTGAACAGCCCCCAAAAATACAGATTTTTTGGCTGAAAATTAAAGGTAAAAGCGGTACGTTCTGTATGTGAAATTTGTGGGTTGATGATCAAGCATGCTTTAACGTGGGCATTTAACATTGTAAAAAAGTTGGCCCGAGCTTGGCAAACAGTCTTAAAGGCAGATTTGCATCTTTGGGGGGCCCACTTTGGAGGTAACCTAACGGGTCAAAGCCCCAACGCAAGACGCAACCCATCTGACAATGATATTCGATTTCTTGGTAACTGACTCCATAAAAAGACGTATGTTTGAATTATGTTTTACCCTATGGGGACAAAATCAAACCTTTTTTAAGGGCCCCTTCGGGGGTTTTCTTAACGGGTCAAAGACCCAACGCAGCTCGTCTGACGAGTAATATTCGTTTCCTGGAATTTTTCTATAAAAAGACGTGTGTTTGAATCATGTTTACCTTAGGAGGGCAGATTTAACTTTTTTGGGGGCTCACTTTGGGTGTTACCTAACGGGTCAAAGCCCCCAACGCAGCTCGTCTGACGAGTGATATTCGTTTCCTGTTAACTTTTTCTATAAATGACGTATATTTGAATCATGTATCCTCATGAGGGCAGATTTGACTTTTGGGGGGCCCACTTTGGGGTTTTTCCTAACGGGTCAAAACCCCAACGCAGCTCGTCCGACGAATGATATTCGTTTCCTGGGAACTTTTTTATACACATGACTTGTTTTTAAAACATGTATGCCTATTGAGGGCAGATTTGACTTTTTTTGGGGGGGGCCCCCTTTGGGGGCGTCCTGTGGGGTCACGCCCAATGCGCCCGTCTGACGAGTTATATTCGTTTTTTCTGGTAATTTTTCACTATAAAATGACGTATGTTTAAATCACGTATACCTCATGAGGGCAGAGTTGACTTTTTTTGGGGCCCACTTTGGGTTTTACCTAACGGGTCTAACGGGTCAACAGCCCAACGCATTCCGTCTGACGAGAGATATTCGTTTTTTTCTGGTAATTTTTACTATAAATGACGTATGGTTGAATCACGTTATCCTCATGAGGCAGATTTGATTTTTTTTGGGGGGGGGGGACTTTGGGGGCTCTGTGGGGTCAACGGCCCCAAAGCAGCCCGTCTGACGAGTGATATTCGTTTTTCTGGTAATTTTCACTATAAATGACGTATGTTTGAATCACGTATACCTCATGAGGACAAGAATTGACTTTTTTTGGGGGGCCCACTTTGGGGGCATCTGACGGGTCAACAGCCAACGCAGCTCTTTGTACAAGTTATATTCTCTTTGGGCTAACTTATTTTATAAAGTTTCGTATGTTTTAATCATGTATACTTAATAGGGGCAGTTTGACCCTTTTTGGGGCCCACTTTGGGGGCGTCTGACGGGTAAACGCCCCCACGTTGACTCGTAAGACGCGCATTTTTGAAAATGACTTGAATTTCCACTTCTACTCCAATGGTCCAAACATATGTACCTTATGAGGCAATAGAAACTGTCACTGGCTCTCGGTCTATAAGCTACAAATTCTTTTTATACCAAGCATCATCCATGATTTACGCGGGGTTTTCAACCAAACTACTGTTAGGGAGACAGGTAAGTGTTCCGGATAAGAATATTCAATATATCGTTAACACAGGGATCAGATTTACTGAACATTATTAAATTAGCATGTACACAAAATATGTTTAGGTTGCCATTTAACAAAACTCCTGTTAAGAAGACATCGCATGTTACCGTTAAGAATATTCGAGTTTACGTAACAATGGGATCTGCTTTACTTGACATAAATTAATTTGAATAAACAAAGTTTTGTGGTTAGACTCACTTTGGCATGTTGTATGTCTAAAACATATACTAGCTTGTTATTGATATGACCAATCCTTTTGCTAGCAATAAGTGGGCATTATTAGTTTTTAATGATAATTCATAACCTGTCAGTACAACATTAGGTTCTCAGTGTATACGGACTACTTTTTATTAGGATTAGGAGGTACCAACTACCAACTACCTGTTACATATTTTTTCTACATTGTTATGTAGGATATAGAATAAGGATAATAAGAAGGGGTGTACTCACGTAATAAGCTTCAAACATAAGTTTATTATCACTTTATATTCAAGTTAGATTTTATATTCCTAGGCTCTAGTCAAGTGGTGCCAACTGTCACGCCCCAACTCTGAGAACATATTAACTTACTTTCGCAGGTTGACCAACACTTTAGAGAGTGCACATATGTGACATGCCCCTTTTTTTTTTTTTTTTTTTTTTTTTAAGGGTTAAATTTTTGTCCCTATTATTTTAACTAGTAATGAAATTATCTAGATTCAAATCTGTTATTATTACTGTTATTATGTTGAAAATAGCCAACTGCTACAATAAAGAATAACTACTACTAACAAAATTAATCGTTACTAAATACTTAAATTTTATATAAAGATTATTGATGTGACTTTTAACTCCTAACTGATCTTCTCATCTTGTAACTTGTCATTCCTCTTGGAAACGGAGTGGAACCTTGACTACTCGTCCACTTCTTGTGGG
>JAMZAV010009783.1:0-23757 GCA_024449915.1 Sweltsa coloradensis
AAGGGGGCGACCAAAAATTTTGGGGCCCCTTTAAAAAAAAAAAATGGGACGAAATAAAAAGTTTTTGAGCGAGGAAGCGAGCGTCTCACTTGACTCTTAGGCTCGAATGTCTTTTTTTTTTTTTCTTTTTTTTCTGTTACTGCTTCGATCAGGTCGCCCCGTTTCTCTGATCAACCAAATTTTTTTAAACACATGCACAATCCCTGGCGGTTGCGAAGTTTTGAACAAATCCGATCTTTGGGTTTATAAAAAAAAAAAAAAAAATAAAAATAAAATAAAAAAAAAAAATTTTCCCGACGTTATTAAATTTTGCGGGGTCAAAAAGTACACCATTCTCTTCTTTTTTTCAAATTTTCAGCTAAATCGGAAAAACTTTTAAAGACTTTTTGGTAACATAATTCGACAAATGATGCTAAAAAATGAAGGGGGGCAGTGAAGATACAAAGAACACTTTAAAGGCATGACGTGTAGTACAATGAAAAGATGTTGGAAAGTATACGTGTAAAATTAAATTTCCCCAGTTAGGCCTACATGTGTGGGGGGCCCTTAGGGAAATGTCGTTCTGGGGTCATGGCACGTCCCGGGCTCGTCAACAACGCGCCCCAACTAGCGTTTTCCTATTTAACTATTATGGTTGCTGTGGGTAAACCAAACCATGCACGTTTAAAGTAACTAAAGCGATCTTTTTGAAGTTATTAGAAACATGAAAAGAAAAATCAAGCCAGCATTGATACTTTTTGTGTGATAAAAGAAAAATTTTTAATTTTTGTACCTGATTTAAAAATTTATTTTTTCTTTCTTTTAATGTTTTTTAGGGTTTTGATATTAAAAAAGGCTATTAAAACGTATCTTTAAAAATGATAAAATATGGTTAACAATTATGACCATGATCATTTTGCCATCAATAAACAAATTAACGTTTGTGTAAAGAATAGTTTTAAAAAACTTTCTCAATCAAATCGTTTTTTTCTAGAATCAGTTGGTTTCTTCCCAAAAAAAGAATTTTGACAGGGCGATTAAGAATCACACAAGTCATATAAAAAAAGCAATGGAAAAGAACCCAAGACCAGGGCCCTAAATTTTGGCCTCGGAAAAGCGTTTTATTTTCTCTCATAATTTTATTGGTAAATAAACCAACAGGAGGGCTAAGAGAAAAATAGTCAAGGGTTCGAATAATAATACATTGCAGACGTTTAAATTTTTATTGTTTTTATTGGCTTTTTTTAAAAACGCAATTTCGACAAGAAAATTTTATATTAATCTTCATAAAAAATAGACCTCTAAACGAGTTGAAAATGTAGTTTGTTTCTGATAGAATATAATTTTTTATTTAGAATCTGTTTAAAGATAATTCGGATGTGCAATGTGTTTTCACAGACTACTGCCAACATGTGGGAAAGGAACCCCGTCTCTCCAGTAGAAAACTGCTCCATTTTATGCGAGGTTATCAACCAGCGGTTCATTAACATTTTAAGTCGGGATGGCAAGGGTTTTTCCACAAGCTACTCCCAACATGTGGAAAAGGGAAACCCCTCGTCTCTCGCAGCGGTAAACTGTCCCCATTTAGCGAGGTTTAAACCCGGGGTTTTCATTAAACATATTTTAAGTCGGATGTGAATGTGTATTCCCAAGACTACTGCCAACTGGGGAGCAAGGACCCTCTTCTTCGCAGCGGTAAACGTCTCACTTGATGGGGGTTATCAACCAGCAGGTTCCTTAAATATTTTAAGTAGGAGTCAATGTGTATTCCAAAAGTACTCCCAACATGGGAGAAGGAACCCCTCGTCTTCGCAGGGGTAAACTGCCCACTTGATGCGAGGTTAAAAACCAGCAGTTCACTTAACATGTTAAGTCAGGATGTGCAAGTGTTTTCCCACAAGACTATGCCAACATGGGAGCAGGAACCCTCGCCTTCGCGGGAAACTTTTCCCACTTTAGGAGGTTACCCCCCTGCGGTTCCCTTAAATATTTTTAAGTCAGGATGGCAATGGATTCCACAAGATCTGCCAACAGTAGAAGGGAACCCTCGTCCTCGCAGGGGTAAACTGTCCCCACTTTAGCGGGGTTATCAACCAGCGGTTCATTTAAACATAGTTTAAAAGTCGAGTGCATGGTATTCCAAAGACTATCCCAACATGTGGAGCAAGGAACCCTGCTTCGCAGCGGTAAACTGTCTCCATTTTAGCGAGGTTAAAACCCAGAGGTTTCCCAAAACATAGTTTAAGTCAGGATGTGAATGGTTTTCCACAAGACTACTCCCAACGGGAGAAAGGGAAACCCCTCGCTCTCGCAGCGTAATTTTCCCCATTTTATGCGGGGTTTATAAACCAGGGTTCACTTAACATAGTTTAAGTCAGGATGTGCAGTGTGTATTCCACAAGACTACTGCCAACATTTTGGAGCAGGAACCCTGTCTCTCGCAGCGGTAAACTGTTCCATTTTTTAGCGGGGTTTTATCAACCAGCTGGTTCTTTTAACATTTTTAAGTCGGGAGTGCAATGTGATTCCCAAGATACTGCCAAAATGGGGAGCAAGGAACCCGTCTCTCGCGCGGAAACGTCCCCACTTTATGGAGGTTATAAACCGAGGTTCATTTACATGTTTAAAGTCGGATGTGCAATGGTTTTCCACAAACTACTGCCACATGTGGAGAAAGGAAACCCTCGTCTCTCGCAGCGGAAAAACTGTTCCATTTATGCGGGGTTATAAACCAGCAGGTTCATTAACAATTTTAAGTAGATGTGCAATGTGTATTCCCAAATTTACTGCCAACATGTGGAACCTCGTCTCTCGCACGGTAAACTGTCCCCAACTTATGCGTTATCAACCAGAGGTCATTTAAAACTAGTTTAATTCGGGATGGCAAGGGTGTATTCCACAAGACTACTGCAATTGTGAGCAAGGAACCCTCGTCTCTCGAAAGTAGTAAACTGTCTCCACTTTATGAGAGGTTATCAACCAGGAGTTTGATTTAAAGGTGTTGTTGGTGACTGGAATATCGAGGAAGAAAAATTAAAGTCTTGGTGGCAAAGTTTTGGGGGAGGATACAATGGGATTTTTTGGGGGGAGGAAACCCAGGGGCTATAGTGGGGTCTGGGGAGGCAAGTCTAGCTAGTGCGGGTCTGGGAGGCAAGTCCAGCTATTCAGTCTGGGGCGCATAGCCTATGTAATAGTATGCGGTGTTGCGTGGTTTGTCGGGAAAAATTTCAATGTCAGTTTTTAGATATTATAGGTTTTCACGCCCCTAGATGAGATCTAGATCCCTTTGGGGTCTTGCGTCGATCATCATCGATACGAAACAAAGGCCCAAGGATGATCCAGAAGTCAAGGCAGTTTTATTTTCAGTTAAAAAATCTCGCCACGATTATGAACCCCTCCCCCCCGAAGTTCTGTCAATGCACACAACATAGTAAAGCTCGTTATAAACACAGCGTTTTTCTTTCATCAGTCAACAACCATCTGTAATCTTAACATCATTGATGGTCTCAAAGAATACGAAAAAGGAAAAAACTTACCCAAGTCTAACCATAAGTTACGTAACTTTTTATTATATATATTTGGTAATAGTTATATTATTTATAATATACACCATGAAGAAAAAACAAAAAGGCTAGTTTTCACATTGGCGTGAGAATGGCGCGAATGATCTAAACTTTGGCCGCGCTGTTCGTTTGGGCACGTACGCCTAGCCACTCTTGATTGGTCTAGACTTATTCGCCCGTATTAGCTCGCCTGCGTGAAAACTAAATTTTGGTGTAGTGAATAAGAAGATACTCACTAAGACTAAGAGTGATAGTGTAACACAATAATAATATGTCACAAATAGTTGTAGGTAAAAATAAATAATCTAACAGCATAATATGGCTACTGGATATTAATAGCTATAGGTATGTCAATATCATATTATCCCTGAATTTTTGTTGTATCAAGCATATTTTAAAATTATTCTTACATAGTTTGATTATAGATTTTGAAACCTATTGTAGGCTAGATAAGCAGTGTCCAATACCTTCGCACAGGCGGGGAGCGTAGCAAATTGAAGCGTCGAAAAGCCAATTCAAAATGGCGATTTGGCTTTTTAAATTTTGTGCTCTTTAAGCAACAAAGTATTTTTCTGGATTGATTGATATAGTTTAGCTTGTGCAGAGGGGATTGAACAAACAGAAACAAAAAGACGTTATTGCATAAGGGAATTTAGTAATCATTTGATGTTAAAGGCTAGTATGCTCAGCTGTCAAACTGACGGCCATCTTTAAAAATATTCGGTCTACAAATCGCTCCATTTAATTAACATGCAAACGGGGATTTCAAAATCGCTTCTAATTGTCACAGAAGTGGACCAATGACTGCAAATCTAGCCTATATAGGTGTTAAGATATCAGGGTTTCTAATACTTCATTAAATTTGTTGAGTTTAGAAGGCATAATATTATTATGCATTGTGACGGCTGTGGCCTCACATCATGTTTTTGTTATAAGATATGTTTTTAGTAGTCACTAGCAAACGAACGTGTTGAAATGAATGTGAAATGAGTGTACTATGTTTGAAAGTAAAGTAATTCAAATAAATAAATAAATATCCCAGTCCACATTTAAATAAGCCTATCAGTTTTAATGATTGGTCCAACCGCGCCGGTTTTATCACGAGTTTGCTTGCTTCGACAGTGTCAGCAACCAGCAGAAAAAACAGGTCAGAAAAAACTATTTATTACTTTAGCCTTTCAACATGGACAAAAAAACAAATCAAGTTTTGGGTCAAGCAAAGGGGAATTTATAAAGTACCTTTTCAAAGGATTCAGATTTTTGTCAGTAGTCTCGACATATCGCAGGATGTCAATAAGATACGCATTAGACTTGAACAGTTATGGAAACCTGGACAAGGTTTGATGAGGTCCAAACCAATCTAGAGTTGCACGATGAAAACATAGACCATGAAGGAGAGAGAATCACCGTTGAAAACTCTGGTTCATGACCTAAGAGCAAACTATGTCAGGCTTGTTAGAATCTAGACAACTTTTAGTTGACCTAGACGCCTCAAATGATGCAATTGGCGCATCTCGCAGGCCTAGTAAGACTAAGTTAAACCTACCGTCTATAAAATTGCCTAGTTTTGACGGCTCTTATACCAAGTGGCTGACGTTTAGTGACAGCTTTAGAGCTATGGTTCATGACAACAACGATGTGGCCATCATAGAAAAGTACTACTATCTGATATCTGTTCTAACAGGACAAGCATTAGAATTGATTCAAAATTTACCGCTGACTGAGAATAACTACACTGTGGCTTGGAAATTATTGGAAAATCGATATCAAAATAAAAGGCTGATAGCATCTAAACACCCTTAAGGAGTTGATTGATATTAAATCAATACAAAAAGAATCTGCAACTGAATTGTTACAATTTATCAACACAGTGTCTAGTAACTAAATGCTTTTAAAGGGCCCCTTAGTATTAAAAACACCTTTGGAAGAAGTCATATTGTTACATCTATTCACCAGACGTTTAGATAGTAATACACGCAAAGAATGGGAACTCACTCTCAATGATCAAGCATTCCCATCACTTGATAGTTTCATCGCTTTTCTTGAACACAGAAGACAAGCTCTAGAAAACGTTCAACCCTTCAGAAAACAGTAATTGTACAGATCGTAAGTTCATTACTGCTGAAGTAAAGGGGAAAAGATTTAATCCAAGGGGATAGAAAGTCTAATGCATACATTTCTAGGCCTACAGACACAACTGTACCAAATGTCAGAGTTGCAATAAATCACATTCGTTGTACAAATGTGATGAGTTCAGGAACTTAAGCCTAGCTCAGAAACAATATTGCGTACAAAATAACAGGTTATGCTTAAACTGTCTTCGCACTGGGCACGTTGTAAAGTCATGCCACTCAAAAGGGTTCCCGGGAAAGTGTGGATAAAACATCATACTCTGTTACACAATTCTAATCTTGAAAAACGTGGGTTCTTCTGACATGGTTCAGAGAATTTCTAATCCTGCACCATTATGTGACAACACAGATAAGGTCACGAGGAAGTTCAAACCATTTTCAAAAAGCATGCTGGGGATTCAAGATATCCAATCACATGTTCTACTATCAACAGCAATAGTCCTCAAAAAAGATTGTAATGGCAAGCTTCAAGAGTGTAGAGCTTTTTTAGACAGTGGAAGTCAATCAAACTTTTGTACAAAGATTTAGTTCAACGATTAGGATTGAAGAAACATAAGAACCCCATTTCAATTCGAGGTATCAATAACGTAGCCTCAGAATCAAAACATATAGTTGAATGCCAACTGCAATCTAAAGTAGGCAAATTAAATGCTAACTTGTCATGTTTAGTTCTGCAACGCATAACCGGCCAGATGCCAGATATGTTGATTGAACATGAACAGTGGAATATACCTGACATCGATTTAGCTGACCCAACATTCTTCCAGCCAGGAAGGATGATCTGTTGATAGGGGCAGAACTCTTTTTCCAGCTTTCTAAGGCCTGGACGAAAGTCAAGATTAGAGAATAATTATCCTATTCTACAGGATACAGAGTTAGGTTGGATACTGGGCAGGACGTTTCCAACAAGTATGGGGCGATGCCTCTATGCATCTGTTACCGCACACTTCTTGCAAACAGATGACAGTCTAGATCGGTAACTGCAACGTTTTTTGGAACTTGAGGAAGTCCACTCAAAGCCAAGAACCGACGAAGAACAAAAATGTGAGCGACATTTCCAAGAAACTGTGAAAAGGAATAGTAAAGGAAGATTTGTAGAAAGGCTTCCATTCCAGGCAGATCATGAGACTCTGGTAACTCATTCGATCAGGCAAGCTACAGATTTAAACATTTGGAAGGTCGGCTGCACAAACAACCAGAACTACGATTGGAATACAACAAGTTTCTTGAAGAATAGGGAAAAGCAGGCCATATGGTACAAGTGCGACAGATTCAGGTGTACATTTGGACAATGTAACTATCTGCCTCATCATGTTTGTGTTTAAAGGGCTTCCAGCACCAAAACCCAAGACACGAGTTGTTTTGACGCTTCAGCCAAAACTACGAACGGTAAATCCTTAAATGATATCCTGATGGTGGGTCCTACTATCAACAAGACTTGTGGTCAATCGTGGTACGGTTAGAACACATCAAATTGCATTTACAGCTGACATTGCTAAAATGTATCGTCAAGTCAACGTAGATCCACGGACACTCGATATCAAAGAATTCTCTGGAGAACATCGCCTGAAGAATCTGTCAAATGTTACGAGCTTTCAACAATCACCTACGGCACAGCTTCAGCTCCCTTCTTGGGAAAAACCCATGCTTACAACAACTTGCCGAAGAAGAAGCTAGCAGCTATCCTCGCGCTACAGAAGTGTAGGACGAGACTTTTACGTTGATGACTTGTCAGTGGCTGTGACAATATCCCGGATGCTCTTCAAAATTCAAGATGACCTGACCATGCTATTAAATAGTGGAGGATTCCCAATCAGAAAAATGGTGTTCAAACTGTCCAGAGTTACTTGAAGCAATACCTACAGAGACAGAGAAACCAGTTACCTCTTCAATTGATCGCACCCGACAGCGTTAAAACACTTAGTTTATTGTGGAATCCGAAGTCAGATAAGTTTCTCGTACAAAACAATAGCTCTTCATATTCGCACAAACAAGTGTCTGCCACGAATGTTACAAAACGGAAGATTTCATCAATCATTGCGTCGATATTTGATCCATTAGGTCTCGTCAGCCAATAGTGATTTTACATAAGATATTTACAGAAGTTATGGCTTCATAACTAGACTGGGATGATCGACTACCACAAGAGTTATTTATGGAATGGAACAAGCTTCACCAACAATTCCTTTTGTCAAAACATTGAAATTGACCGATTAGTTCTATGCAAAGCACCAATCATTAGACATACAGATTCATGGTTTCTCAGATGATCAAAACGAGCGTATGGATCGTGTTTATATCTCAGGTCAGTCAATGTTCAAAATGAAGTAAGTATTTATCTACTGTGCTCAAAATCAAGAGTAGCACC
The DNA here is from genome assembly GCA_024449915.1 of Sweltsa coloradensis. Classification (NCBI taxonomy): domain Eukaryota; kingdom Metazoa; phylum Arthropoda; class Insecta; order Plecoptera; family Chloroperlidae; genus Sweltsa; species Sweltsa coloradensis. Next base: position 8,043 of record JAMZAV010009783.1, read on the forward strand.
TGTAAAAAAGGTAACTCTGCCCCCTTTTTGAACTTTGTGGCGCATTGTTACTAGCGCAACGGTACAAAAAACACTACCAATCTTGAACCTTAAGATTGACAGCATAAAATCTTTGGACGGAATTCAAACCATTGTTCTATCATGGTTATCCTCGTCTTCAAATCGATGGGAAACATTTGTTGCGAACAGAGTATCCAAAATTCAAGAATACACTAATGTTATGGATTGGAAACATGTAATTTCCAAACACAATCCAGCAGATCTTATTTCAAGAGGAACCGATCCTTAAACACTTAAAAAAACTTGATTTTTGGTGGCAGGACTGACTGGCTACAGCAACCTACTCTATCGTGGCCCTCATCCGTTTCATCATTGACAGTGACAATTCCATATCCGAAAAACGTAGAATTGTCAACACCATGTTAGTTACTAATACTGTAACAACCGAGATTATTTCCAAATACTCGTCACTCTCGAACTGGGCACACCTAGTTTCGTATTGTTTGCGATTTAATTTCAATTGTAAGAATTCGATATCAAGAAAGTCAGTGGTGCTATCTGCTGAGGGGCTGCAATCTGCTTTTCAAAATTTTCATTAAATGTGTGCAAAAAGATTTACCTTCGTGAAATTCAAGAGCTTCAAGACAACGGTCAAGGTTTTAAAGAAAAGCTTACTGTTAAATTTCATCCATTTTTAGACGATGAAAAGTTCCTGCGAGTCGGTGGGAGATTAAATAATTCAGAACTTCCATACGATAACAAACATCCACTTATTCTGCCACCAAATCATTGATCTTACTAAATTGATTATCAATTCTGACATCTCAAGCTATTCATGCTGGTCCGCAATTGTTAACTGCATCATTGCGCCAGCAATATTGGATCCCCAGAGTAAAACAAGTAATCAAAAAATTGCATTCACAAAAAGTTTACCTTGTTTCAAACTGAAGGGATCAACATAAAAACAATTTATGGGTCAATTACCTAAAGCCCGTGTTCAACCATTCGTCATTTTGTGAAAAACAGGAGTAGATTATGCTGGTCCCTTTCAATAAAGACTGGATCAGTAGCAGCAAAACTAAAAATTAATGCTATGTTGCAATATTTGTATGCTTTGCAGTAAAAACTGTACACTTGGAACTAGTGAGTTTAAATTTTAAAGACTGAAGCCTTTATAGCAGCGTTAAGAAGGTTTTCAGCCCGAAGAGGCAAGTGTCTACACATTTACAGTGACAATGCTACGAACTTTGTGGGCTCAAACCGTAAGCTTCAAGAGTTGCGTAGGCTGTTCCTTACCGAATCGTTCTGCGATCAGATCAAGGAATATGCTGCTAAAGAACAAATTTTCGTTGGCACTTCATTCCGCCCAGTGCACCACACTTTGGTGGTCTCTGGGAAGCTGCAGTGAAGTCCCTGAAATTTCATTTGAAAAAGGTGGTAAGGGGCGGCTACACTGACGTTTGAAGAATAAGCTACTCTACTTTCTCAAATTGAAGCATGTATGAATTCCCGTCCCCTTACCGTTTTGTCAAACGATCCTAATGATCCAACGTTTTTAAGTCCAGGTCATTTTTTCATAGGCGCTCCATTAAAAAAAGCCTACCTGAGCCAAACTTGCTTAACACGTCGACAATCAACCAGTTTTCACGTTGGCAACGAGTCAAACATATGCACCAGCAGTTGTGGGAAATGTGGTCAAGGGACTACCTCAACGGAAATCCAGCAACGACAGAAATGGTCTACTTCCCAAAACAACCTACAACCGGGAATGGTGTTTCCTTGTTCGAGATGATCGTCCCGCCTCCTCTCCCAAAGGAAACTGGGGGTCGTAGAAAGCATCTGCCCCGGGAGTGATGGGCTAGTTCGAGTTGTCAACATACGATTAGGTCGCAACGTGATGAAGAGACCAATTTGTCATTTAATTCCTCTCCCCAAATCAATGTCTTATGTAATACTTCTTTGTATTTTGATCTCCAATCAACGGGGGGAGTATGTTTGAGTTTAGAAGGCATAATATTATTTTGCATTGCGAGGCTGTGGCCTCACATCATGTTTTGTTATAAGATATGTTTTTTAGTAGTCACTAGCAACGAACGTGTTGTAATGAATGTGAAATGGTGTACTATGTTTGAAAGTAAAGTAATTTAAATAAATAAATAAATATACAGTCCACATTTAAAAGCCTATTTAGTTTTAATCAAAATTGAAGATTAAAATTTACAAATTTAAAACATAATCATTATTATCTTACACAAAAAACTTTTAGACTGATCCGTTAATTTACTATACTATACTATACTGATTTAGGTGATTAAGTAACGATGCAGAAACCGGAGTCAATAATTTTGTTGAAAAAAGAACCTTAGGTTAAATTCCAAAATATGCAATATTATCAAGTTGGTACGTACCTCATCCGATAAAAAAGAGACCTCTATTACAAAAAGAAGTCAGAAACACAAAATATTCCCCCCACCTCCACCCACTAAGAAAATATCTTATTGAAAATATTCGTTATGTGTGCACCAAACGATGCACAAAGTGGCATTTGTTTCAACCATGTACCTTATGAGGAAAACATGGGCATTTTTGGGCATTTTTGTGGCGTTTTTTCCTCGTCGGATAAAAAGGGCCCCTTTTCCCAAAAAAGACGTCTGAAACGCTGAAACCCCCCCCCCCCCCCCCCCTAAAACCCCGTCTTATTATTTTAATTCGAAATATGCACACATCAAAAAACAAAATGGCGTTTTTATTTCAATCAAGTCCTTATGGATAATAGTCGCCCATTTTTGCCCCTTTTTTGGGGGCGTATTTTGGGTGAAAGGGGCCCGCTAAAAGTCATGTTTGTTATACATTTCGAACTCTGTAAAACATCCCGTTTCGTTTGATCCCTTTTTCCAAGTGTGTACCTCGTCTGTAGGGCCCTTTTTCACAAAAGGGCGTCTGAAACGCAAAAAGTCCCCCCAAAAATCATGTACCTTATGAAGAAATAGAAGGCCGGGTTGGGCCCTTTTTAGGGGCGTTTTGGTTAGGTAAAGGCTTCTTCTAGGGCGTCTTACGTTATGGTTCTAAACTCCAGACAAGTTTCCGCATAAATGGCGTTTTTCTCATCATGTACCTTATTAGGTAATAGACTGCCCTTTTTGGCGTTTTTTGGCCCAATGAGGCCCAAACGCCCCCAATTTGGGCCCCGTAGACAAGGGTTTTGTAAAATCTCATATGAATCCGCATATATTTCAATAGTGAAAACATATGTACCTTATGAGGTAATAGAAACTGTCACTGGTTTCCGGTCTATAACGTCCGTAGTAAACACGAGATTACTTACATCAACCCATCTGCGCATACTGAACGTCTTTGATGGTCGCAAAGGAATATGATAAAGAACAACCTTTTACTAAGTATCACCATGATTCACTTTACTTGAAAAAATTTAATTAATTTTAATTGTATTTTACCTGCCCATAGGGCAGGAAGGCTATTGCAGGGCAAGTGGGGCCCCTCTGTAGTCTGACACAGTGATTACAGATTTACAAGTTTAACAATACATGAAGACGAAAAGAGAGCATGACATTTATAAAGTTAGACAAATTGAAAGGCAAAAGGCGGATAAGGGTACTTGAAGCGGGTAGGGTCTGAAGACTCGAGAGGACGCGAAACGAGGTCGTGAAGCTCATTCCTGCCACCTGCGTAAAGACGTTGCCACGTAAGCCCCTGCGAGGGGTGCGAGTCGAGCGCTAATACCACCGACGCCGGTTTGGGTATACACGTTTTCATTCCGCGTCACGGAGGAAGCCGCGCGATGCGGCGAAGGATTCTTCGCTCCAACGAGAAGTATTGCTGGAGACATCCTCCAAAGACGGGTGTCAGCCGGGGCCGCGTATTCATAGAGGAGACGGATGAAAGTTTTAAAAGGGTGCCGTAAGTACGGAAGCTGCATCCAGAAAGTCGCCCACGAGCATCACGAGTAAATTTAGTCTCGACCGCGCACGGTTGATGACGTCACGGCAATGAGGCAATGTCAGTAATGGTTTACTCCAGGTACTTGGCAGACCGACTAGGGTACACTGTGCGCCCAAAAGTGAGATGGACTGACGGATTGGTCGTTGAGACATTTTCTGAGTTTTGTGCCGGTGGTGAAAAGGAAAAGCTGTTTTAAAAGCGTTCGGCAATACACGCTAACGACGCATCCAAGCTTCCAGAGCTTTAATTGGCGTTTGTTAGACGGCGGAAGACTTCTCTTGCTGTGCGCCCTTTGCACCAGTTAGGCCGTGTCATCTGCATAGGGGGCTTAGGCAAGGTTTAACGGGACAAGAGAGGAGAAATGTCGTGGCAGTAGATCAGGAAGAGAAGAGGAGAGGCGGGAAACCCTTGAGGCACACCAGAAGAGGGGTAAAACGAGCGGGATACTTGCCGTTAACACGCACACAAGCGAGACGTCCCGTGAGAAAAGCTCGGATGAAGCGCACCATTACAAAGGGACTCTTAGTTGCAGCAGCTTGTAACAGAGCATGTCATGCCAAACCTTGTCCAAAGGCGCGTGTATGTCCAAAAAAATAGCTAGCACACACTGGCCATCTTAGCGCCCCTGAAACCTCCGTCACCAGCTTGATGATGATGAGGGGGCCCTGTCGTGCAGGGGACCTGTCCGGAAGCCGGACTGGACTCGGGGATGATGTGGAGGCGGTCAGCAAAAGCAACCAGCCTAGAGTGAATCACTTTCTCAAGAACCTTTGCCACAACGTTCAAGAGACTAATGGGCCGGTGACTAGCGAGATTCGTTGGTGACTGTCCTTTCTTTGGAATCATGACAATGACAGCAGATTTTAAACTGGGAGGGAAGTAGCCCAAACGGAGGCACCCAGAGAAGAAAGTAGCGAGGTGAGAGACGAACTTGGCAGGGACCTGGCGAAGCATCAGTCTGGTGATACCATCAGCACCTGGCGATGAGCTCCGTCCGTGTTGTATAGCAGACAGAACTTCCTCCACGCTGATAACCCCGGACGAGGTCGGGGTGGAGAACTCTTCATCGGGGATGATGTCATGAGAAGCGAAGGACGGTTCGTGGTGTGCAAGAGACAGTTCGACCCTCTCTCTGAAGACGTCATCAAAGAGTGCGCCCTCGGAAAACTGATAAACCCCCTCAAGGAAGTCGCAACTCCTGCGCTCTGTCGGAAGAGGGACCACACACTAGGTCATTGAAAATGAGGGGTCCGTTGGCGCCGAGTGGACTGCCATGATACGCTTGAAGGTGCGAAAAATGAGAAACCGTCCTTGTAGTCCAGCGACACGCAAACGCCCGCCACTGAAGCTCGCGGAACTAAACCAATGCTGCGGGCAAACAAGAGCATTCAATCGGTTCCATTCTGTTTTGAGGTCAGGATCAAAGCAACCTAAAGCATTATAAATTCTCCTTTTTGACGAAATGAGATCAACAAATGACCAGTAGAGCAGGGCGGTAAGTGTCGATCGCACGTACCGGGACCGCAACAGCCGCAGCCCTCTTCAGTACTCCACCAAATGTTTCCATAGTGGTCCTAAGTGCTGGACACGACGTAGCATCAACCTCCTCTGGGAGAAGCCTTTTCGATCTCAGCCCTTTACAGACGCCAGTCACGTTAGGAAATCCTTGACTATTTTAAACCGTTCACGGACAGGTGGAGGAGGAAGTACATCCGGGGAAACGACAAGTGGGAGATGGTCCCCTGCCTATTGTGGGCCGATGAGGGACGTCCCCAAAGCCGACCAGATAGACGGTCACTTAAAAGAATGTGGTCTGGTTTTGAGGATCCCATGGGGCCAATGTACGTCGGCACATGTATTGAACACGATACATTGGAAGTCACGAGTAGTTTCAGCCAGAGTGGAGCCATAAGTGTTGGAGGAAGTATCCCCAAACTTCACATGACGAGCATTAAAGTCTCCCATGAACACGAAGTTTGGAAATGACGCCACGTATTCAAAGAAGTTATGTGGGGCGGCGATGAAATGGAGGCGGGAAATTTTGCAAGGACGATCAAAATCGGACCCGAGGGGCTCCGAACGGAGCAAGAGAATGACTTCGAGTTGACGGAATTGCAGTGGAGGAGTAATTTGAGTAGCCGGAAGTTATGATGCAGAATTTTTAGTATGAAAATTAAAAATTTTAGTATGAAAAAAAAAAAATCAAGGTTGGAAGCAGCCTACGCTACCTGCCATCACACAGTATTATCAACAAAAGAAACCAAATATTGAATACATGAACATGGGTTCGAACCGAGCCCTGACAATTATTATTGATTTTCTTTAAATGTGTTAATATGTTTTCCTTATATTGTAGTGTTTTGGTGTAAACGAAATGAATAAAACTTATTTTGAACTGAATCTGATTTTTTATGATTTTAATTAAACACATATTCAATTTAAAGAACTTTGTGTATAGATATTCATTAAAAAAATTGTAAGAACTATGTACTAAGTAGATAACTGAATCGGGCTTTACACTGAGAGTTGGAAAAAAAAAAGGGAGAAAAAAGAGAGAGAAGTAACTTTTCTTAAGAAAAGATTTCATGAAGCGAATGAGATTTTTCACGATGTCTTTAAGTAAGAATTATAATATGTCTCCTACTGGTCGGACACTGCTCGACAAGAGAGAAGTGGGGAGATATGAATTTTGGGAAAGAGGTGACACCGCGGGTCGAGGAGACTACCAAATGAAGAAGATGGGAGCGCTGACGTGGCAAATCCGGGGGAAGCCCAGGTCACCCAATCGTCCTCCTCCACGGTCGAGGAAACTTTCACAGCTGAACCACCGTCGCAATCCATAATAGAAGGATCCATCCTGTACGAGGCCCCTTGTGACCGGACTCTACCCGTGACTGCAATCGACCTTTCGTCGCAACAGGCAACCTCATTAATTACAACCCCTAAAACTATTATCAATAAAAAAGTAAAAAGGGCAAATCTCCACCCCACACTTAACCAGCCCTCCAGAACCAATAAAGTAAACCACAAACCCCTTTAATTAATCAAAAATTACAGATTTTATTTTGCACAGCCAAAAATTTATTGCCAATTTAAACCAAACTAAGGTTAGGACACAGTCTCCCCTAATAATACCCATCTGTTGGTCCCAGACAAAACCTCTAACAACCTCTCCTAAAATCTATTTGACCCGAAAAACCCCAAAACTAATCAATACAGACCCCTTTTAAAATCGCATTCCTTAATATCTGCTCAATCCGGAACAAAATCGAAGAAATAGAGCTTCCCACCAAGCGCCTCAACCCAGATATCTTTTGCTTCTCGAAACACTGGCTTACTCCGCACGAAATGAACTCCTTCTGCATCTCTGGCTACACCAATAATGACTTTTTTCAGTTCAGTTTTTCAGACAGTTCGTTCCATTTCAGGTTTAAAACAATCATGAAAAAGGAAAATTAAAATAGAAACAGCACTTTTCGTAATATTTTTGTTTAATTGTATTGTGACATCTGTTAGTCTCATAATCACAACTCCCCTTTCTCATTTATTGCCAGAAATATGTATACCCATATGCAAATATAGGCAAGCAGGGTTACGATTTATAACTATCAGAAAAGTATTATATGCCTTTACTATCATATCTAATAAACAGATACATGGTAATTTTTTTTGGGGGAAAGAGATAAAACACTCAAAATAACTAATTTGCCTAATTAGGTAATTTTGGGGGCTTGAAGGAGAAAAGTAGAACAGTACGTCAGTCGTTCAAATACAAGACCCCTGGTTCTTATTTCAAGGATTTGGTTATCGAATGAAGAAATAAGGGTTTTTAAGTCTCTTCTACTGCAGCAAAACATCACGGGCCTTAGCATAAATACAAACATGTAGGAGGTCTAAAATCTCGAGATTTGTAAGGTTTTCTGACATTTTTTTAATGTCACAGATGCATTGCAAATGTATGATGAAAATATTGAAGACAAAAATTTAATTACTTCGATCGCTACGATCGGTAAACTTATAAAAGAAAATTTATCTCCTTATTCTGCATGATTGTTAATCTCTGTCCACCTTACCCGACATAGAGTAGCTACGCATGTGTTCAATTGTGTGACCATGGAGTCACTTAAAACCAAACTATGCGTATTCATTATGGAATCAGAAAACATAATAAAAAGCCAGTCAAGCACAACAAAATATTGTTATTGAAGTGGAAAAAAAACATTTATCTATAATTAATACACTCTTTGTATTCAATGGGTAATCGAAATTAACGAAAATTAAATGGATGTAACTAAGCCCTTATCGATGCATTGCCTTGATATGCTGGTTTAAATTATATTTCAAATGTGCACGATGAGCACAGTGAGGACACTTAAACTGGGGCTCTTTGCCGCACACGTGATTCACATGTTGATTCAAGCTGTTCACCAATTTGAATTTCTTTCCACATTTCTTACAAACAAGTCGTGGTTCGTCTCCACACTCGTGCTTCATGTGTGTAATAAGACTACATTTGTGACGAAACTTCATGTTACAAACTAGACACTTGTGTGGTTCTTGTCGTCCACAGTCATTTTTCACGTGTTTTGCTAAATCGTACTTGTTCTTGAAGCTAGAGGGACATCTTGTACAGTGATATCTTCCATCTTGCAGCCCGTCATCAGGAACTGGACGCCAGGCTTGGTCGGCATCTGATACTGACAAACATCGAGCTGGAACTGAAACCAACAATAATGTTATTAACCCACAAGGTTTAAATTAGTGCAAATTAAAATAGAATAAAAACAAACATCAAAGAAACTAACTAAGAATCAACGAATAAAACTAAAACACACAACACAGCAATAATTAAATACATTAGTTATCAAGTTGTTGCATAAATACAACACACATATCATAAGTATGAAAAAATCATGCATTAATCACTGTTTTTTTTTTTGGGGGGGGGGGGAACATATAACTCGAACACTATGAGTGATCAAGGCTTTTTAGTATAAATCACCATACAATAGTTACAGAATAAAACCTGCAAATAGAGGGAAGAGCCCTTTGGGTTCCCCAGAGTTTAGGGTGCTCACAATTATTTGGCATAAAAACAGTGACTTTTTTTAAAGAAAAATACAGGCCTGATAACTTAAATACGTTAAACATAATATAGAGTTCAGATGTGTTATCCGGCACAAGCCCACGTGCTTTTTCTAAAAAAACATTGAGTTTAAATTTGATTTATTGATTTTGACATTTGAAACAGTCGTGGTTCGTACCCACACTCGTGCTTCACGTGTGTATCCAGATATTGTTTTTGTCGAAATAACTTGTTACAAAGTAGACACATCTGAGGCCCTTGTCCCCAGTCAGCTCTCGCGTGTCGTGTTAAATCACTCCTGTACTTTAGCTACAAATATCTTGACTTAGAGAATCGTAAGTTTCCTGATAACTTTGTAGATCTCGTTGATGCCATTAGACTGTTTAGAAAATTGCCCGACAAAACATATAATTTATTAAATTAATTCAAAATAAAAGCACTTCTTAGTGCTGCATGAATCTCGCGCCTCCTCCTCCTTACACTTGTCATAGAGTGTGTACGAAACGATGTGTCCAGGTTCTGTGACCACTGACCATGGAGATTGTAGACCCGAACTTTGCGTATTTCTCACGGAATTAGACAACAGATTTCATTCGAGCTAGTCAAGCATCACATTTTTTTTTAGTCGAAAAACGTTCATCTCCATAAAGTTCACTCTTAGTATCCACTGGATTGTAATACACTGACTTGATCTGCAAGTTACAAAGCCATCATAGGTGCTTTCTCTTGATATGATGGTTGAAATTACTTTTTTCATATGCACGATGAGCACATTAAGGACAATTAAACTGGGGCTCTTTACAACACACGTGAAGAACATGTTTACTCAAGCTTCTCATCAATACCACTTTCATCCCACTATTCTTACAGACAAGTCGTGGCTCGTGTTTCATGTGTGTCATGAGACTATTTTTTGACGAAACTTCTTGTTGCAAACTAAACACTTGTGAGGCTCCAGTCGTCCACAGTTATCTTTTATATGTCTTGATAAATTATACTTCTGCTTGAAGCTAGAGGGACATCTTGTACAGTGATATCTTCCATCTTGCAGCCCGTCATCAGGAACTGGACGCCAGGCTTGGTCGGCATCTGATACTGACAAACATCAAGCTGGAACTGACACCAAAATCATTATGTAATAACACTAAAAGGTTTAATTAATGTCTGGTTAAAAAAAACGTGTTGAAAACAAATATCGAAATAAACTAACAAAGAACAGCTTACAAAAAAGCAACAACAAATAAAAAATTAGGCTAATTAGGTTGTTGGACGAGCGTAGCGAAGATTCCATTTCACTACACTGGAGAAAAAAATCCAGATTTTTTTTCTTTCTTTTTTGTATTTTTGTGTGTCTATTAACACGATTCCGGTTAAACCGATACTCAAATTGCGATGAAATTTACTGGAGGCCTTCGAAATCTCTGAACTTAGAATTGCCACGTTTTTTAGCGCAATTGAAAGATTATTTCTCATTAAAATCGCAATTTTAAGATTTTTTTTTCGTTTTTCCTATTTTTTGTGTTTGTATTTTTGTGTGTTTATTGACACGATTTCGGCTAAACCGATACTCTAATTGCGATAAAATTTTCTGGAGGCCTTCGAAATCTCAGAAACTTAGAACTGCCACGTTTTTGGGCGCAATCTTAAAATTATTTCTCATGAAAAAAGCAATTATACGATTTTTGTTTCCATTTAAAAAAATTGCCTTCGACTTATAACACCTACAAGCTTTATTTGATTGTAATAATTTTTTTACATAACCTTAATTTTATGAGTTCATATATTCTTGTGAAACTTGAGCGTAATCTAAAAATTATTTCTCATGAAAATTGCAAATTTTCGCTTTTTTCGGTTAAAAAAAAAATACTTCGGCTTATAACACCTACATGCTTTATCCGATTGTAATGATTTTTTCACAAAACTTTAATTTTATGAATTAATATATTAATGGGAAATTTGAGCGTATTTAAAAAATTATTTCTCATGAAAATCGCTATTTCACGTTTTTTTCTTTAAAAAAAATACGCTATCCAACAACGCGGCTGAAAAAACGTTTGCGAAGCTTCCTAGTAAATACAACATTTGTATCATTACACATTTAATAACAACGGCCAAATCATGCAAGTAGCATGTCAGTAAACAAAATCTGGCAAAAAACTTGTGCCCCCTTCACACACCGAAGTCCTGCCACTGCACACGAGTCACGCTCGTAAGAAACATTGTTTGCTCTCATCAATCCATCTGCGATACTGTACATCATTGGTGGTCTTATAGAAATGATTATGGTATATACATTTGCCCAAATCTCACCATGTCACGTTACTTTGGGAAAAAAAATGATAATAGTTTTTATTAAGGCTCTTCGCGGCACAAGATTTCCACAGATTTTGAGTGTTTTTTAGCAAGATATTTGCTAGCGTCGACGCCGTTTCTTGTTGCAATCTTAACAAACAAGAATAAACAAATAATATAATAATAATAATTATTATATTTTATACTTTAATACACCACTAAGCAAAAACAATATAGGCTATGTTTTCACATAGACGTGCGAACGACGCGAATGATCCTAACATTGGTCGCGCTGTTTGTTTGGGGCACGTACGCCTAGCACTCTGATAGACCTATTCGCCCGTATTCGCTCGCCTGCGTGGGAAAAATTAACATTAGTGTGAAATAAAAAATTATTATATACAATCATACGAGGGTTACAAACAAATTAATTTTTATTTCAATAAAGGGTTTTTTGTTCTAGGACAATATTTTGCCAAGTAGAAAAACATAATGAATGGCTAATTAGCCGAATTTAAAGGGAATAAATCGGGGGCTTGAAGGGGAGAAAAATAGAACAATACGTCAGTCAGTTTAAATTTAAGACACCTGGTTCTTATATCAAGGAATTTGTTTATCTACTGACGAGATAAGAGTAATTTAGTCGATCCTACTGTAGAAAAAAAGCACGGGCTTTAGCATAAATACAAACATGTAGGAGGTCTAAGTCTAGAGATTTGTAAACGATCCTTATAAGTACGTTAATCTCACAGGTGCAATGCTAATAGTATGTTGAAAATATTGCAGAAAAAAATATAATTATTTGCATCGATCGCTACGCTAGGTATACTTACTCTTAGTATTGCATGATTGTTAATCTCTGTCCATGCACCTACACCCGATTACGAGTAGCTACGCATGTGTTCACATTGTGTGACCATGGAGCCTTTAGAACCAAACTATGCGTATTCATTACGGAATCAGAAAACAAAATATAAAAGCTAGTCAAGCACAACAAAATCTAAAAAAAAATTATTGAAGTTGAAAAACTTTCATTTCTATATAGTACACTCTTCGTATTCACGGGATAATCGAAATTAACGAAAATATTCTGAAAGTAACATAACCGTTATGGATGCCTTGTCTTGATATGCTGGTTTAAATTATATTTCAAATGTGCACGATGAGCACAGTGAGGACACTTAAACTGGGGCTCTTTGCCGCACACGTGCTTCACATGTTGATTAAAGCTGTTCATCATTTTGAATATCTTTCCACATTTCTTACAAACAAGTCGTGGTTCGTCTCCACACTCGTGCTTCATGTGTGTCATGAGTTTATGTTTTTGACGAAACTTCTTGTTGCAAATTAGACACTTATGTGGTTCTTGTCGTCCACAGTCATCTTTCACGTGTCTCGTTAAACTACCCTTGTACTTGTAGCTAGAGGGACATCTGGTACAGTGATATCTTCCATCTTGCAGCCCGTCATCAGGACCTGGATACCTGGCTTGGTCGGCATCTGATACTGACAAACATCGAGCTGGAACAAAAACCATAAACATTATGTTGAAAACACTATAAGGTTTAATTAATGAATAATTAAAAAAGAAATGTTGAAAACCAACATATAAAAAACAAACAAAGAAACAACAAATAAAAGAAAAACACACAAAAGCAGAAACAAATGAAGACAAATTAGTGAAATCAAGTTGTTGCATGCGTACAATAAATTAATAACATCAATTATACCATGTGTATGACAAAATCATGCAAGAATCACTTATTTCTTTAAACAAAAAGTGAGAACATATGAACAAACACGAAGTTTTTAGTCTATTTAGTATACATCACCATACAATTTTTCACAGAGTAACGCATGCAAATAGATGGAAAAGCTTTAGGGTTCCCTAGAGTCTAGGGTGCTCACAGGGAATAGTTATAACACAGTGACTGTATTTTTAAAAAATATACAGGCCTGCTAACTAAAATATGTTCAGCTGAAAAATGCCTTTAGGGTGTCTCATCTGCACAAAACCCAGTGCTATCTCTAAAATATCATTCGATTCGAACCGATATAGTTGCGTTTAGGGATCCAGTTGTGTGCCAGTTCGTCACCTGAAGAGAAAAAAACAGAGAAAACTGCTGCGTAATCTACAGCGTGCATCCGTACTAAACGAATTATTTTCTTATGTGACAGTTGTATATATAACGGTTTGACTGCATGTTTGTGACTTAATCAAACACCTATTCAATTACAAGAACTTTGAGTACAGATTTGATTAGTAAAGATACTGAATCGGGCTTTGCACTGAGAGTTGGAAAAGTACGAGAATCAAGAGAAAGAATAACTTTTCGAAGCCTTCACACAATATACATATTAGCGAATACAAGAAGCGTGAGCCTGGGGTTGTGTTGTGGGTTTCGTGGGTTTCTCAATGTCAACATAGACCAATTATGATTACCCTTAAAGTAACATTCTCGAGACTTCTCTCTTGTCGAGCAGTGTCCGACCAGCAGGGAGATATATTATAACTCTTTTACTACGCAGTGTGAAGACAACGTCAAAAGTCGCATTCGCGACATGCTATCTCTACTTCAGAAAGGTTTTAGTTTGTTAGTTTCTTTTTTAACTTCCTTGTATCAATCCCGCTTAAGGTAAAACAAAGTAATAAAACGCGTTTGATGTATTTAAAAATATGTTCATCGTTTAAGTCAGGAGATGTTTCCTGAAAACAACTTTTAAAGCTAGTGCTATGAGCTTATCATCGCTCACAGCAGTAAACTGTCTAAAATTATGCAAGTCCGTCAATCGGCAGGTTCAGTTATACAGTTACAAAATATGTCGAGAAAGGACCAAAAAACATCGTTATGAGCGCAATATATAAACAAAAGCAGTGGCGAAACTATACCTTGTTTTATTTTAAAAATATACTTATTTAATATATTTTTTGTTGGGGGTGAAGCGAGGGGGGGGGGGGGCGAATATTGGATATGTTACTAGTATGTCGGAAAAAATACATATAATATGTTATCTAAGAGAAAGCAAATGGCAGTTATATTGTCAGTTCACAAAACTATGCTCAAAGTTTTGCCCCTCTCACCGCACGTAGTTCTGCCACTGCTCACAAGAATCGCTCGTAATAAACACAGTCGTTTACATCAATCTATCTGCGATAGTGAACATCATTGAAAGTCTCAAAGAAAAGATTCAGGAAATAACGACTTATTAAGTCTCACCATGAACCAGGTTACTTTGAAAACCAATTTGTAATAGATGTAGTTTTATTATTATAAAAGATTTAAAAAGATGAGGAGCACGTAGATAAGGAAAACTAGGGGGAAGGGGGTTTTAAAAGAAAGGCAGAGGTGGTTTTTGGGCACATTAAAAGGATGCAGGGCGGGATTCCCAAAAATGCAATATGTACAAGGACGCAGGGAAACCAAAAAAAAAGGGAGGCCAGACTGAGATGAGAAGAAGTATAGCAAAGGATTTTTAAAAGGAGAAATGCAGCTTGGCAAAGGGTTAACCAGGAAAGATATTGGGAAGAACAAACAAAATGGCAAAAACTGGTGGAGGTCCTGAAAAAGAACACAGCGAAGAGAAATAAGTGAAGTAGATGATGCAGAGAAGAAAAGGATTGTGTGGGAAAAGTGTCAGGCATGGGTTGCCGGCTATATCCTTGTTGTGCACACTCTCGCCTCTTGAACCCATCACTGGATATAGTGCCGACGCGTGTGTCCAGATTGTTATAAATATAAATCATTGGACTTTTTCACTGTTAGTAACAAAATATTTATTTTAATGTGATATTACGATTTCTTTACAGAATCTTATCAAACAAAAATTTCAATTAAAACCACAACATACAGGACAAAAAACATTCACAAAATATTATAAATATGGCTGTGCATTAATACCAATTATTAACAAAAAAGGGTTTTTATGATAAAAATAAAAAAAACCAAAAACAGAAAATTAAATGAAAAGTTGGACAGTTATTGATGTATGAAATAAAGCTATTGATCTAGTGATGAATATAAATATAAAATATAAAATATAAATATCTTGAAACCTCTGACTCATAACATTAAATCAGCTGTCTTAATTCAAAGGAGCTTGTAGATCAGTTGAGAGAAGTTCCATTTAGTGACAAGTCTAGATTGTTTAGTTTTGATGTTTGTAAATTTGTTCCTAGTGTCCTGTCAAGGAATTCTTTCACTTGTAAAAACAAATTATTAACTGATTGTTCACTACAGTCTAGAACTTCTCTATCTGTAGATGGGAATAATGGGCTTTGCAGTTAATTCTATGTCTTGCTATTTGAATTGATAAGTCGCTACTCAATAGGGTCTAGCTTGGGCTTTTTTTTGACCTTCTTGCGGATATATACAGGTC